>CAIGRT010051347.1:0-19584 GCA_903798405.1 Fraxinus platypoda | reverse complement strand
ATTAGAGCGGCTGTCTTTCCGGCTTCACAGTTCACCTCAGCCAAGCCATAGCAGAGATAAAAGATGGTCAAAATACATGCAAAAAATGTTGGAAAAGTCTGAAGTACCAGAGGGGGTTACCGAATGGTTCCCCCCTCTCACATGAGAGGCGGCCCCACATGTATTAAAATAATGCCAAACCGTGGCCCTTACCTCCTATTGTGAGTAGTAGGTAAAAGATTAGGTAAAAAAATTATGTAAGTGTAGCAAGACCCAAAAATGTTATAAAGTATAAAAAAATTTATGAATTAAAAATCCCAATCGAGTCAATGACTCAATATTGACCAAGTCTAATAACCTTTTTTTTTTTTGGATCAGTTTTGCTACAAGTACAATTTGGTTAACGCGTGTGAGGTTACCAAAATTCAGGCCCAGCCCTAATTATAGGCGGCATAGACGATGGCCTAAGGCTCCGCTTTGATGAGGATCCCAAATTATGTAAGGTTAATTGTCTGATTGAAGAAAAATGAAAATTATAATTATGAAATTTTTTAAATTAGAATTATTATATACGAACACAAGAAACTAATAAAATTTGAAAATATAAATATCTCTAAAAAAATCATATAAATGTCGTAAAATTTATTACATACATTCATTCAGTCATTACTTTCTCTATATATAATTAATTTGACTATTTATCTTTCCAGTCATCATTTTTTTTCCGAACAAGAAACAAAATGTCACTTATCATTATTTTTTCAATGTTCTCAAGGTGAGTCTTATACTTATTCAAGCAGCTATTGCTAAAGGCACTTGCATTCATTTTTTCTCTCTAGGTTCTTGCATTTCATTTTATTTCTTCATTTTTTTCTAGTTTTTCAGTGTCATTGCATTGATTAATATTTTAATTAAACTATGTTTTTTTTGTTTTTTTTTTTTCCTGTTTTTTTGTGTTTTTTTTTTGATTAATATTTTAATTAAACTAATGCTTCTCTATGTATTATGTAATTTGGTTTGGAATTTTTCCAATCTACTTATTATTCTTTTTTCCCCTTTTTATGTTTATAATAGAGTTTAATTATTGTATTTTGTATTTCAATTTTATAGATTGTGTTTAATTATTATTATTAATTGTATTTAATTATTTTGAAGTCAAAGTCTACAATTAATTTTAACCACACATTCCATTAACTTTCATCAAAATTTGTTAAAAATCTGATTTCAGTCTCGATCAAATAGGGACTTAATATTCATAAGGGCACCATGTTTGAAGTTTGTATAAGGCCACCAAAATATAATGGTCGTACCTGCCAACATTTTTGCCATTGATTTTAGGGTTAAGCCATTTCACACATAACCTATAAATTCACTAGTACATGCAACATTTGTCAGGTTTAAGCACACACTTGTTAGTTGATGGTTGTTTTTTTTTTTTTGACAAACTCATAATTAAAAATCATTATTGACCTTCACTTACATTTTAATTAACATTTGTTCCTGACCAAACATGGACTTGATAGGTTGGCAATCGTGATGAAGCCCAATGTATATTTGACAATAGAAGCAAATAAATAGAANAAACTCATAATTAAAAATCATTATTGACCTTCACTTACATTTTAATTAACATTTGTTCCTGACCAAACATGGACTTGATAGGTTGGCAATCGTGATGAAGCCCAATGTATATTTGACAATAGAAGCAAATAAATAGAACAATGCTACACATACAGAATTTCTTCATTGAATTTTTTTACAGATGATGCTGGTGACATTTTATTGGAAGTTGAAAAAAAATAGGTCCAATCAACGCAGCACCCGTAAAAGTTATGTTTGTACACGTGGTTTTTTCCAAATAATTAACATACTTTGGGGTAAATTGAATAGCCTCAAACCAAACTTGTAAATGACAACGTAAACTGAAGCCAAGCCGAGTTGAGCCGAATTGGAAACTCAGGAGCATAAATTTATCTCTTATAATCTCTCTCTTATCATACGTACGAGTACTGTGTGCGTCTGGAATTCATTGCGCTTGTTTTCGTGAGAGATTCTGGAGGCCCGTGATTGGTCGGTGACCTAAATGTGGGTGATTTTCGGCTGACTGAGCCACCACCAAGTTGATTTACCAGCTGTCATTTTTGGCTTGAGAGAGGATTGTGGGCCCTACTGCCAATAAAATGGGCAGGTGAGTCATACTCAAATGCTTTGGAATTTTCATGCCATTTCGATTATTATTTATGGATGATGACCCTATTCTCATATCTATTCTTCCTCAAATTTAGAAAAAAGCAGCGGTGTGGACCACGAACACAAGTCGCATCGGGCAGGGTCCCTCAGATTTGAGGTCCTCTCTCTTTGCTGTCGAGATAAAGTAGATGCTTCTTAACGAGATATTCATCATTTCACACTTGGAACTATGGTATACAGCCATACATGTATTCAAAAGGTAAAATAAATAATAAGTAAAAATATGAATACGGGTTAAGGTCAAGAAAGCGCATATATCGAGGAATGTGACAAGCCAAAAGTCTCGAACTAGTTCAGACCCAACTGTAATTGAGCTGAACAAGTATGCATTGATTTATTTAAAGGATTATGAACTCGAAAAATGTCGAAATTGCTGTGAACACACATTTTATGGTACACACGGTCGGTCCATACTCCATTTAGGATACTTTGCTACTTGGGATCCCATAATTCTATCTTGCTAGTGCATGTACCTTGTCAAAAAGTGGGGATTCACCAGAATTTTTAATACCCTTTTGGATTATCCAAAATTTTAATCTATTAGTTATCTTAAATCGTTGGTTATATATCTCAATCCAGGTAGCATGGACGGTAAGATGTCAATATAATTGGTTGATGGTTCAAGCTCATAGTATTAAATTTTTTGGACTGATCTAAATATTAAGAATTCGAGAGGGAATCGACGTGATAATGTGTTATGATAATAGACAACGTTGGGATTGTCATTGCTAATTTAAAAATAAATTAATCTTGAAATGAAAATAATATTTTACACAATTATTTAATTTAATTCGATTCGACAATCTTAAACGTCTTTTTGTATGCATATACCCACTAACATGGAATTATTTTCAACCATATATAAAGATTATTAGGAAGTACATAAAACAAATGTGGGTCCCATAAGATTATAGTAACGTAATCATACAATTATTATGATAGTTTAGCATGTTAGAACCACTCCAATATATTAACCATAAATGTGATTTAAATATCAGACAAGCCGTTTAATCATTAATCCCGGGAGGGACACGTCGGTTGTCGCGATCATGACCGGCGGTGGCCTTATGGATGAAGACTAATAATTGGCATCCTAAAACTTGCTATTATGTTGATTAACGATGTTGATTAACGATGTTTACAAAATCATGACCGGCGGTGGCCTTATGGACGAATATATCATGCCTTTTGCAATAATTTGACATTAGATAGTGGGGGTTGCTAGAATATATCATGCCTTTTGCAACAACACAAATGATATGGCTCCATCAAGACTCTTATCTTGTGTTATTGGGTACACCATGATTGAGTAGTTGGACAAGAAATCTCGTTCATGTAGGGTCTATTCTTAGGTCGAAAAGAGATTAAGAAATTTTGGATGTCTAGATCAATGAATTCATGACTCATCTCAGTCAGTTATTCGAAAATTCAGTTCAACCGTTGAACTAGATTATGATGTAACAAACATCGTAGAGTGCACTAAAATAACGTTCTCGATTTCAACAATGCTACAAAACAATTCCATCATTTTCTTTATAAAAATTTATGCCCCGCCAAAAGGCATACAGAAATTTCACGTGGATCAATTAGGAATGCCATAATTCATGCTCATCCTTTACGTTACAGTCACATTTTATCGACTCTCATCAAAATTTATTAAAAATTTGATTTTTTTAGCTCAATCAAGTTTGGCTTTATTATGTGTGGTTCATATTTTGTACAGTACAAAAGCATAAAATCCAGATTACAATATTGACAAACAAAAAGTGGATTATCTGTGGTGCAATGAATAGAGCCATGAACTTGATCTTTTCTTGAATAAATTTAGGATTTTTTTTACCTTATTGGATCGGAACATAAATTTGATTGGCTCTTAGAAACTTATGATTCAAACGTAGGAGGAAAGTTACTCGTTACAACAGTATGAAGTCCACTTGCTCTGTCCTATAATTTTGTCTAGTTGTTGCACTCGTGACAATTTGGATCTCAACTTTTGATTTTAATAAATTGAATTGAAATCAAATGCAAGGTCGTCTTCTTCTCCATCTTTTTACTTTTTCTCTCTCTCGTAATAATTGTGCTAAATTCGTTAGTAGAAAGTGTAACTAGTGGCGATGGTTGAGACATAAAATGCATGTTCAACGCGTTAATTATCTTCACTCAATTTTCATAATAATACAATCTTGACAATATGCATCCATGAAGCATCGTAAGAAACTTCGATTTTTCAAACTTAAAGTTTAGATTTAGGATAAAACAATTTAGAAGGGGTTGAGTATGTTAATTTCATGACGTTTACAACGATAGTCAAGACGAATGTATGACCGTGAAAAGTAGATTTATCAATTTACTTAACTTAGGAGCTAGTATTTTGATATTTCTAAATTCAATTTAAGACTGCAACGTACAATTATAATATGTTGAATTTAGTTCAGCGATAAATGCATGTTGAATAGTTAAGAAAGCAATATGGTTTGGACCATAGTTATCAAGATTCAAACTCAACCCGTTCATCGACTCGGAAAAATCATTGGGTCACCGGGTCATGGTTCAACCGATGCGGATGGGTCAGTGGTTTAATCGATGGGTCATTGCTAGGTTATAATTTTAATTAAAAAATATTTTTTAAAACAAAGGAGAACAATTTTTCTAAATATAAAATATATGTGTGAGTTCACAATTCTCACACAACTTCAGATGTTGCCATAATGGTTAAGGATGTGACATTTCACTTCAAATGCCAAGGTTTGAATCTTTGCCTTTGCATATTGAATAAAAAATTTGGACTTGACTCTACAATAAACCGGTTTCATCTAAACCCGTCCGGTTCGGCTATGGTATTGAGCGGTTCAACCAATCTTTGATCGGTTCACTTGCTAAATGTACCAATCATAGTAACCGGATCGAATCACATTCCAGTTTGCTGGTTTCCGGGTCAGACCGGACAATCCGATCTGATTTTAATAACTATGGTTTAGACACTGGATTTATGTGACAACGCCCCAAAATTCGAGGAAACATGTGCAGTAATTGAACCTTCAAGACATACCTCTGACGTCACAATTAATTGATGCTTTTTTTCTGTGAATATTATAATGTTACTACTTCCTATCCAACTCCAATGTTATATTTACAAACAACGTAATATAAACTATGACTATCCTTCATTCATCATCATCCACCATTTGAATTATATCATAAATATTGTTGACCCCAAAAAATGTGACAATCCCCTCCACGTGGACATCACCTGCACACTGAACACTCCGTTAGGAGGTAAAGGCCGCCGGTCGACAAAAATATCCGACGGTCAAGTCAACTGCCGGACGAGCGAAATATTAATGCAAGAGGGGAAGATGATAGAGTTAGAGAACATATATTTATTATGAAATAAATCGCGTAGTAACAGATGGGGCGAATGGGTCCAAGCCCAATAGGAACTATTTTATGGGTAGTTAAAATTAAATGTTGATTTTAACTTACAATTAAAAGACAATTAAACATAATTAGGAAACTAGGAAGACAAAATATAAGATTTAAACTCCAGTACAAACATAAAAAAAAAATGAAAAAAAGAATAATAAATGGATCGAAAAAATTACAAACCAAATTACATATCACATAGAAGCATTAGTTTAATTAAAATATTGAAAAAAATGGACAAATAAAACACAATGCAAGTTTGCAGTAGCTTCTTAAATAAGTGTAGACCCACCATGAGAGGATTAGAAAAAGTAATGATAATAAATTTTGAAGAGAGAAAAACGACATTTTGTATCAGTGTATTTTTTGCGTCAACTGAATGTCACTAAATATAATTAAAGAAAAAATAAATTAAAATATGGTCATTACGATGCAAAATATATTGGAGAGGGTTGTCATAATATTTAGAGAAAATTTAGAATGGTTAACTATGTACATGATCTAATAATTATTATTTTTATTTTACTTTTCTCCTTGCCATGTTAGTACGTTGAGCTCCATTTTGATAAGTGGCTCATCGTTTTTTTACTAGGTTTAATTTTTATTGATCACGCTATGTTACGGGTAGTTGGTTTGCTGATATGAAATATAACACGCTTGCTTCATCGATATAATTAACTATTTATATAGTACAAATGAATGTGATTTTTACAAAATTTGTCACATTATTAATAGAAAACTATAGTGTACTGATAAATGTGACCTAAATAATGTGAGAGATATTTTCTCTACGTGCAACTCCATCATATATTACATCATTTTATGTAATTTGATTTTTTTTTTATACCCAAGTGTCTACCTTCGGCGACTAATCCTGGGGTCTACGCCTTGGCCCCTCAAAATGAAGACCAGGTAAATTGCGGGATATGCCCCAAACTGGTCATGGTCCAAGAGTCCCCTCCATTGATCTGTCAAAGTGTCGAGCGAGTCAACACATGTTGCACCTTACCTTCCACGAGAACTCCTGTCTTCCAGGATAAATCATGTCTTCCAGGAGAGAGCCCGCCTCCCAAGAGCCTCACGAATCGAACTCGCGACCTTACATGAATTGATAATTGTCAATGTCAAAAATCATTTTGGGCTCCTAATTTGGGCTTCGGCTGATTCCTGAACTAATTTGGGCCCAATTACTAGTCTTAAGATTATAATTGATAAATTTCAACAGTAATTATTTTTAAGAAAAAAAAGTTATTTTCTGAATAAAAGTAATTATGGAGATTCTACATCTCAAAATCATGCTGCTGAAAATATTAGAAAAAATCTGATTTTTTTTTATCGTCAAATCCTTAAGTTTCAAAAAAAAATTAATTTCAGCCAATTTGTCCCAGGATATTTTAATCTTTCCAAGTTCGACCGATAATTTCTAATGAAATATTAGTTCATTAATCCTTTAATTAATTCACATTTTAACGTCAAATTTTTTTGTTATGTGCCCTCTTCCTTGATCGTGCTTCATTTTGTGTTTGTGACAACAGAAACAAATAATAATAAAAAGGGGGAAAAAAAAAAAACAGAAATTTGTTGTGAAAAAACCATACCATAATGTTTGGATTTGCATGAATTACAGAGACAGAATCATTCTACAAGTGAAAGCAAATGTGAAATATGATCGGTGGCATATCTTAACATCTGAGCAAATCCTGTGGCGGCGGGATTATCTTAGTTTGAGGAGCTACACCATTTTTTACTAGTACGACGGTATTCATTCCCCAGCTCGCATGTCGCTCCAAGTGGCAATGCAATAACCATACCCCTGCATAAATATACAAAGTATAAAACCGTACATGAGCCTGAGAACTGCATGACCGTGTCTTGTCGTGTCGGATCATGCTTTTTAAACTGAGTTAATACAAGCATAAAAATGTAACAAAGGCGAGGTGGGAACTAGGTAGGGAGGACAGGGGTCATAGGAGAGAGAGGGTATGGGATCAGGGCAGGAGGTGAAACAGAGGGGGGAGAAGAAGGATGAACGAAGAAAATGAGGGAAGATGTGTAGAAAGGATGAAATGCAAGGCTGAGACATGTCAAGTGTAAGTGTATATATAGCTGATGTAGAATTTTTGTTCGTCTATAATTTTCATATTCAGATGATGTAAATTACGCTTAACTTAACTTTAAAAGGTTGACTTTAGTATGGAACTCTAAGACTCGATATGATATCAGAGTTCACTAAGCTCAAACGAGCTAATGAAGTGCAATATCAGTATACTAGGATGAGTGATCATCTTACAATGCATGTTAAGGAGAAATTCCACACAAATATGAAAATAACAATGAATCTATAAGGATTTGAACTACTCATTTTTAAAACGTTGACCTTTTAAGATGGAATTCAAGACTCAATAGTACATATGGAGGGGTAGGATGGAGATACAAGGTAGATATGAAGAAAGAAATGGCTCATTTAGAAGTATGGCATATTTACGTGTTTTAAAAAATGCAAGGATCTTTTCATTTTCTTTCTCGATCTTAGTCTTTCTTTAACAATTTTCTCAACTATTCTCTGACTAAGATAAACAATGAAAAAATAGACTCACCTGGATTGTCTGCCCTAAATCTGATGGCAATCCAACCATTATTAGGAATACCAACTGTTGTTTGCTGAGGAGGGTCTATAAGATTATATCTTGAGGGATCTTTTCTGGGATCAAAGTTCCCAAAACCCCAACCAACAACATAGAAACTGTAACCATGTAAATGCATCGGATGGTTGTCACTTGCTAGCACATTAGTCCCTTGCAATATCAGCTCCACACTAGCATTGTATTCCAAAACCAAAGCCCGGGTTCCGAAATCCGGTGTCAGAAGATTTTCCGGCAAATTATTGCCTGTATAATCAAATTTATGAGGAGGTTTTCTTGGAAAGTTCTTGTCAAATACACCCTGAATTTGATAATAGTATGCTTGAAGAATATCACTTGAAGGGAAGACAAAACTGATGTTATTCAAACTAGCTGAAAACCTTTTACCAAAAGGGCCATTGCAAGGTTTTCCCGTGCAATTCAGCAAATTTACTGCGACTGTGAAAAACAAATTTGTGTCTATTTCTAAAGGGACTTCGATCGAGTGCTCTTTGCTGGCTAGGCTTCTTAGTTTCTCCATAAATTCTGTCGATTTCGGTGTCCCATTATACGGAGGGAGGGGTGGGAGAAAAGGATCAGAGGAGAAAAGGTTGAAAACATTTTGCTTATACTGTAAAATCCCTGTTGTGGTAGAATTATCGAATCCGGCCCCAAATGCAGATGAATATGATCTAGCTGCCATGTAGTAGAGATTAGAAGATTGATTTGCTTTAAGTAAAACATCCAAAGATTGTCCTGGAGTGATCATAATGTAATCTGTTTCAAATGGTTTTGTATAGAATCCATCTGTTCCTACTAATGTGAGTTTGTGTTTTGCAATGGAAAAGAAGAGATTTTCCTCCATTACTGCACTGACTATCCTAAGCAGGTATGTTTTTCCGTGCATTACTTCCATTCTAAATGTTCCTGCAGCAAAATGGAGATGAATTCAGGTTTACGTGAAAGTAATTATTTTGAGATAATTAATTAATTTTATATGGGAAAACAGTATACCTTCTTTGGAGCATGGATATAAATCCCCTGGTTGCCCATTAATGGTATAAGCATCTGATAATATTGGTTCTCCTCCTGTCTTATTTGCGTTTCCTTCTATGTCCATCACATTTTTCTTCCACCACTCTCCTGTAAAAGATGAAGATTCAATGACAACAAACTGCATCTTGTTTCCGAATATTAGGTCAGTTAGAGATCTTTTACTGCCATAACATGCCATGGGTAATAATTATGAATAACACAGAAGTTGATTTTAAAGTTTGTATTTCTTCTCTTACAACAGAAAATCACTCTTAAAACCGGCTTGTAAGGGGCGTGCTCAAGTGATCATATGCCCAGAAGCTAAAACTTAACTTGGCAATGTGAGATTAGGGTCATTACATTGTATTCCCAAGTTTTTTAAAGCTTAAAGTTTCATCCATTATTCTAGTCAATTAATACCTAGAATAATAGGAACCTCTTCATCAGGCTTGGGGAAAGGATAAACAGTTCCATGCCGAGGATAAATAATAATCATTCCATGAACAGTTGCTCGTGCCCACCCGCTATGTGCATGCCACCATACTGTTCCTTCTTCTGTAGTCAGTTGAATTCTGTAAGTATATTTCTGCCCCGGCCTGATAGGGCACTGGTTGATATATTCAGCACCATCTGACCATGGATTCCTAGGTTGTTTCACTCCATGCCTGAAATTACTCGAAAACAATAACTTATCATGTTTTCAGAAAATATCATATGAAAAATATCATGACATCTCTTTTCCTATTTTGTCGAGTCAGTTGAGCATAGTGGTTGCACAGAATAGTTTAACCCAATGTTTCTTTTTAGTGGAGTTTTCGAATTTCAACAAGAAATAGAAAAAATAGGAAACCTTTATTTCGAGTTTTCGACATGTTTCCAAAAGTTTCCGCAATGAGAATCCTAGGTTCTAGATGTTGCCGTGCATCCTAGGAGCATACGAAAAAATACATGTGTACTTACCAGTGTAACGTGATGTTGTATTCTGCCTCGTTGTAAACCTTGACGATCAATTTATCTCCTCTCAGAGCTTTCAAAGTTGGGCCTGGGAATTTTCCATTCACGGTAAGAATGTACTTTGTGCTACACAATCTAGTGTATGAGCACGACTTCACCTGCAATTAATACACGATATCCATCAGTGCTTAAAAACAACTGTCACTGGTGACTGACATTTAAAGAATGCAATAGTGTTGAATTATATGCATATATACAGAGAGAGTTTTACCACAAATCTATGGTGATGAGTTCTGCCATATGCATTTTGAACAAGAAAAACATGAAAAAACAAGAAACCTAGGATTTCGAAAAATTTTGGACAGTCGTTTTTTATCTCCATTCTCCACATCCAGAAGAACTGTTTCCCTTCTCTCTCCCTCTTTGTGTGCAATCCTGAAGCAGAAATATATTCTAATTCTCTTTTTTTTCTTTTTTTGACTTGAGATATACAATTGAATTGAAAATTTATTGGTATGGTGTGTCCATTACTTCAATTCCATTTCTGCTTCTGCAAAGCTGTATTTACCTGGCACTATCAATGACAATTTTATGGTTAGTCATTTCTCCAATGGTAATGTAACCTTAGCAGAATATTTTATTAAAATGGCCGATAAAAATTAAATAGCCTATCTGTAATCTTAATTAGGGGCACTTATGAGTTATGACCAATATTTTTCTGACTTTTGAACATGTCGGGTATACGAGATTAAGAGCTTGTATGGGAGGGATTAAAATCAGATTAAAATTGAAAATATAGCCGTTATTGTTGACTTTTATTAGACGAGTGGGACTCAATAACGACTATATTTTCAATTTTAATTGGATTTTAATCACTCCCAAACAAGCTCTAAATATCCTCTGTCAAGATTGTACTTTTATTTTTAGTCCCGTCTGTCTTGGAAGAGCAAATATAGATTGTTTTAGNACATTTTATAGTTGGTAGGAGAAATAAGTAAATTAGATTGGAAATGTTTGGTGGTTTATGTGAAGTATATTTTGTACGATACAAATAGTATGGAGTAATTTTAAATTGGACAAGATGATTGAAAGAGAAAATTTTAATTTATTGAAAAATAGAATTTTACAATGGTAGGAAACTTTTACCGTGGCAATGCTTTTAGACTTCTACACACAAAAATTGAAGTGACAACCCCTATTTATAGCATACAAAAGTTGGTGACTTGCCTCTAGAAAATTCTTATTTTTTCAATACCGAGAACTTTTTCATGTTCGAAAACATACATTTTCTGTTTTCCGAAATAAGGTGACAAGCTTCACTTGCCATGGTTTGCCTTTGACCGCAGACTCCTGCATGAATAGCAGCACATAACAGAGATCTCGGATAGGTTTGATGTTCACAAGATATCGTGAAGATTGATAAAATAAAATAAAACAAAACACTTAATTTTCAAAATGACACAAGAAAGTAGCAAGTACCCGTGGCAAGTGTAGGAAAATGTTTTAGTTTTTGCGATTCATGGGTTATGATTATTTACCTGCAAAGTAAGTTTTGATAGTAAAAAAAAGATAACTTCGACAATCACGTTAGGTAAAATTAGTAACTTACCTAAGTTTGAATGACTTATAATCACAACCAGACATGCTCTAAGAAACTCGTGAACTGAACACATATTAATGGCATTATTGTTGAAAGCGCTGCAAGAAATGGGCAGACTGCCCTTTGCATAGCCTAAATAACGAACAATAATGGGATGAGGGCATGTGATAAACTGATACAAGCACTGCATTTTTTGAATGAACTGATGATTACAAATATGAGAAAATGAATTATTTGATACCATAAGGTCTCTGTTTTCTATCTGTCCCAGAAGTTGAAGGCTCTATCAGATCCAGCATTTGCAAATGAGTGATTTATCTGATATAGCAAACAGTCGAACCGTATAGCAGACCCAAATGTTCGATGAATCTTTTTACCCACCAAAATTTTCCTCATCCTCAGTTGGCGTTACACCCACTCATTGACATATATTTCATTTTTCTCGATCAAATTCTAGCATGGCCACCAATCTATGTTGAATAACTACTCATAAGATTAAGAGACAATGACGTCATTCCCTTCTCGGTGGCATTTGAGAGTAGAGTTTTTACTTGATTCTGAGCCATCAAGCTAATGTACACCAACTCTTCCTTCAAATTACCTAACTACAAAAACAATGTCAAATGTGACGATTAAATGAACTACTACATCATAACCCATGATCCACTGATGCAAATTAGGCAGTGAAGAATTATATGATCTAACATATTTTTCCCTATATAATTAGTAAAAACTTCATACACTTTTCCGTATAAAATTATAATTGCTAGAATTGGGTTGTGACCCGAATTCTTGTTGAGTATTTGATTGGAAATACTGTTGAGGAGTACTAGGAGTTGGTAGTAAACTTGAAGATATTTTGAAGGAGTCCAAGATGAATTGACTCATATTTCATTCCAAATTCTCCATTATTAGTTTTTCCCATTGTATTGAGACTTCACCTTATGTTAAACTCTTCATATATTAATTCTCCTAGTATGTTAGGGATTCTTTGATTATAAATATTTGGTGTACAACACATATTGGTCCAAAGAGATCCTTTATAACTCCTCACTATTGATTATAATGAATTCTTGGCATGTGCTGATGGTTTTCTCGGATTTGAATTTCCACGTAAATCTTGTTTTCTTTATGATTCATTATTTTCATATTGCTAATATTTTTAACGTCTTTAATTATTTGGCCAGGTTCTCAACAAAGTGGTATCAGAGCGATTTCAGTATTTTAGTTGGTTCATAACAAGTGGTATCAGAGTTGAAGATTTTTTAGAGGTTTCTTGAGAGGTCCAAATTGGTTATTAAAGCGAGGTTTAAAAAGGTCAATTGTTTCATGGAGGGCAACTATGAAATTTGAGATTCCTTTGGATCGCAACAAAGATTTTTTGTTACGGCAAATTTTTTGTTTGGATATTGAAGGAGAAGCAATGTAAGGATCGATTATATACCTTGGAAGGTTCAACGATCACTTTGAATGCAGCCGTAGCTTATGGTTCAATAAGCCATAACTCAGGTAGAGTTGGTGCGATCAGGTTGCTCGTGGTAATTCGAGCAATGATATTGAAAAAGTTTCCAGTAGCTCAGGTGGAGCTAATTGTGATTTTGTTGATCATGTTACTCGTGGTGATTCGAGCAGGTTTGACAACTCAGGTGGAGTTGGAAGTATTCATGGTGATTCGAGCGGGTTCGATTACTCGGCTGGAGTTGGTAATGAACGAGATTATTCAAGCAGATTTAGCGTGCAAGGTAATTTTGTTGGTAAGTAGGGCTTGGAATTTGTTTACAGTCACTGAGTATGCTCGGAGGGGGGCATGGTGGAAGATGTGGAGTAATTTGGTGAAGTGTTTTGTTTGGAAAATTTTGTTGGAATTAAAGAGTTGAGTTTTATTCATTGTAATTGAATTCATGTCAAAATGGAATTTGTTAGAATTGGGTTATGACCCGAATTCTTGTTAAATATTTGATTGGAAATACTATTGAAGGAGTATTGGGAGACTCGAAGATGTCTTGAATGAGTCCAAAGTGAATTGACTCTTATTTCATTCCAAATTCTCCATTATTGGTTTTATTCATTGTATTGAGACTTCATATTATATTAAATTCTTCATGTATTAATTCTCCTAGTATGTTAGAGATTCTTTGGTTATAAATATTTGGTGTACAACACATTCTGGAATTGACCAATTGTCCATTAGTTATTGGTCCAAAGAGGTTTTTTGTAATTCCTTAGTATTGATTATAGTGAATTCTCCGCCTTTGTCCGTGGTTTTCTCGGATTTGGATTTTCACGTAAATCTTGTTTTCTTTATGATCCATTATTTTCACGTAAATCGGATTCTCAATAAAGTGGTATCAGAGTTATTCTGGTATCTTGGTTGGTTATTAACAATAATAAATAAAAGACATATACAAAGAATTCTTCACAAACCAAAGAATACAATGAGCGTTAGTTTTGTCATCAAAAATTAAAATGTCAGCAATACCGTGAAAGAGAACTAAGCAACCAAAATGCCCAGGCAGATTAAGAAATCTCTTTGTTCTTGAATTCTTAAAGACATTATTGTGAACATCGTCAGAATCCATGAAGAGTCATGTATCTAACACACTGAGCAATAAGAACCATGCTACAGTTACAACTTTATTTGACAGTTTTTTTAACAGTCTCCTCACATGGGGGTGGAGCCCACAATCGCGGGCCCCACCCCCACGTGAGGGGACTGTCAAATAAAACTGTACATTCAGCTTTATTGGAGCAATAATACCTGGGTCTAACACACAGAAAGAGATCATAGGCAAGGAATATATATATATTATAAAACAAAATCATTTAGCAGATAAAATAATCCGTAGAACAAAATTTAAATCAAAGAGAGAACTTACTGGAAAAACTTGATGATCAGGGAAAGCTTCTAAACACCCTGTTTGGTATTTTAAGGGTGAAACTATTATTCAATAATAATGTGCACAAAGAGATTGGAGATGAAAGCAAAGAACGAAAAACAGAAAAAGATGAAAAAAGAAGGCCCGAACACGAAACTGTTGTCCTCAAACTATATTTGTCCCCTCTCGGATTGAAAATGATGCTTAAATGGATCCCCTCTCGGATTGAAAATGATGCTTAAAGGGATCATGACAAATGGTTTGCAGAATTAATCAAGCCTTGTAAAGGATTTAACACTTGAACACTAATCAAAACCCTCCAAAACTTGAACACACAAAATGAAAATTTTGAATGTGTAAGAAGAGATTTTTGATTTCTATTGTGTGTGGAATAAAAATGTTTCCAAGAATGATTATTATATATTTGCCTTTGAACATTGATCATCTATATATACGCCTCGATATTCTTCCACGAAATGGTACCAAAATCAGATGAAAAGCTACCAAAATTCAAACATCAACGGCCATAAACGGCTACATTTTATCTCTATGCGACCGCATAGTTAATGCAACCATGGGGCCTCCAATCTCGGTATATGGCTATGCGACCGCATGCCATATTGAATTATGCTCCATTTTCATTCGAAATCCCTTTTTTAAACTAAAACTTGTTATTTTCCATCAGAAACAACCCTTTTTAATTCTTTCTGCCATATCCAGAAGAAATTAGGCATATTTAAATGATAACCAATGAGATTCACATTCCACGGTTATTTACTTGTTAGATGAAAAATAGGTAAATCTGGAGATTATTTGTGATTCAGTTGGAAAACAGAATAAAAGAAACTAAAAGACTGAAAGTTGAGCAGCAAGAAACCAGAAATAAAATTACATGCTCAATAAAGCAGCAAGCCACTTATATTAGGAAAAAGGAAGTGAGGAAGTGGATTGCGCCGAAAGGAACGCAAACAGATTTTCATAGCTGCAGATCCAGCAAGCCGAGATAGAATCATTGGAAATATGAAACGATGATCCATATTCCACAATTTTTTACCAAGGAAGTGCCTAAAGTCTTCATCAACCATTTGTGAGAAGGCTTATTAATGTGAATGTACCCATCAAAAGAAAGAAGAGCTTTTATGACCAAACAATCAACAGGATAAGGGAAGCACTCTAGATAACTGAAAGAGCATCAACTTGAGGCTTCAGAACTTTCAATCCAGTATTTTTCAAGCATGTCCTTTGAAAATGATTTCACCAGACTTTGCAAGGACAACACCTTTGAGCCTTAACAGCCATTCAACAAATCAATTACCACAGCATATGACAATCAACACTATGTCTTATAATAATTAAACATTTTCAAAACTACAGGCTGAGCTTCTCCAATAAATAATTATTGTTTCATCAATTCCCAATATTGTTCCTACGGAAGCAGGATACAAGATTTTGCATAATTTTGCTTATGCTAAAAAAATTGTGCATTGTGAGTATATGTACGTATATGTGTTTGTACATACGTATATATGAAGGTGTATTTAGACTCTTTAAAATTAATACTTCGGTCAACAACTCTCTTTCATTACACTTCTTCTTAGCTGCTAATTGGCCTGCAGTAGGTATCTGGTTCTCTCCTAAAGAAAACGTCCACATCTACATATTCTCCCGAACTTATCAAAGAAAAGCTTAAGAAATTTTTGGAGGGAAACAATGTGGGTTTGAACTTGAATGTTTGGAGGGAAACAATAAGGATTTCTTCATACTCCAGCATCAAGAACCCTCAAGGGACAGTAGTAAAACTCGAAGAAAATTTCAGGATTCATCAATAGGGAAGAAGACACTGCAACAAGGATACCAATACCCTTAAATCCATTTTTCTGTAAGATACTGACATCGCGATTTTATGTTGAGCCACAGGGTGCATCAGTATCCATAGTTCCCTGCTTCTTAAGATTTTACTATGTTTTAATGGTTATCAGTACCCCCAATTTACAAATTTATGCTTAAGACCTTCTTCTATACCTTCTTACTTAGGAAAAACTTTATTTCCAGTTTCAAGTAAGAAAATCCCATCATGTATTTTTGTGCTAAATGTGCAAGAATGTGTCGGAAATTATACATGTGAAGTGTTAGTACTCCATACATGCTTTAAGATAAAACTTCCATTATTGTTGTAACTTATGAGCAAGATGAGTATATTATCGAGCACGCAAAGAGATTACACTAAGAATTAGCATGAATGTTAACAAAAGATCGTATTACACATCGAGATTTGTTGTATAGAATGGAGCAAAAGGATCTTCAAGTTGTGATCACAAGGTCATAGTGCAAAAGGGTCTTCCTCAATCGAGCAAAACGAGTCTCATATATGTAGGGAGGGGAGCAGGTTTGGGCTTTAGCCCAGATCTGTCCCCAGGCCCAATAATTTTTTAAGGGAATTTTTTATTTTTAATGAAAATTCTATTTTTTTAGTGGATTTTTTTCCCCAATGCATCAATCTAGTAAAATTTTTTTGTCCCCCCTAGCTCAACCCTTGCCTCCAGGTATGGCCTTCGCTGTTTATATCATAATATCTTCCATTAAGTTCTCGGTGTACTAATTTGTTCTATGGGAGGGGCAGTTAGAAGAAATGAAAGAAATAGTGCATGCATGTCGATTTGAACGTCATATTATGCCATCTCTTGCTATATGTGTACATGTATAGTAATTTATCATTAGACGTCAATGTTTCATAGTTGTTTCATGAATTTTTTGGGTAATGAGCTCAAAGGTGGAAGAGGCACACCAACATAGAGGAATACCTCTGGGTGACAGAGAAAGCCTAATTGTCCTCGATTTTTTGGCTAGGTGAAAATTTACGAAGTTGTAGAGTGATACAAGCTCGTACCTCGAGTATATAGGAATTGAATGTAGTATAAATTTTAATTGAGGTCCGTTCGGCCCTTGTTTCACCTACTTAAAGATATCAACCTTCTAATATTATTAAGGAACTTTGTCAAACACTATTCTTCTTTAAGTGCTGTAAAGGACACTTGATAATCACACTTTTGTTTAAAGTGATTATGCAGCGGCGGATCTAGCACCTGACGACGGGACGCGGCCGCGCGTACTAGGCTCCGCCAGAATAGTGCACAGGCATGTGGAAGAAGGAGACCGGCGCGCACAAGGTGAGGTTTTGGCTTCTTCTTCCTGTGTTTTTTTTTTTTTTCAATTGGGCATATGCATTTGGTTGAACTGAAATTATAATTAAATTTAGTTGGGCCTCTGCTTTTCAATTGACCAGGCCCAAATCAATTATATAAATGGTCCGGGTCCGTTAATTTCACCACAGTTCCATTTCCATTTTCCACAAATTTACACTATTCCACCACTTCCACCGACACCTGCCTCCACCATTGACCAGTTCAATCGAACGACTCAAGTCTCAGAAGCCGAAAAGTCAGAAACAGGTTGTTGGTGCTACTGGCTGCCGCGGTGCCACTATGCCTGTGAGCCCATGAGTTTTCTGACTCTCTCCTTTGTGTTTTGTGTTTTTTTTTAGTGTTATTTTTTATTTATAAGTTATGATTATCCTTATTTAAGAATCACGATTTATGTTTTATGAGTTAATTTGCAATTTGGCATTGAAATGAGAATTGTGATTTGTGAATCTATGAATTTGTGATATGGGACAAATAATTTATGTTGCACTATAATTGAATTATTATGAATTTTAATTTATCATTTATGAGTTTTGATTTGTGATTTGTGATTTGAGAATTAGGATAACTGAAAAAAAAAAATCACTTGAAAAGTTATTGGTCTCAATTCAACCACGTGTACTCTATTTTTAATCAATTGAAAACTCTAGTCTCTTATTCAAGTCTTCGTAAAATGGTCAAGTCAGGTTGTAACTTGATCTTATGTTTTTGGTAATTAACATTTGTAAATTTCGACTTAATGTAGTCATTTGTAGAAGATAGAATATAATTGAAGAAATGAAGTTTATATATATTTTCACGTCGACGTCCGCTCAACTTTGGATTAATTACATCAATTGTCAATGAAGTTATTATCTAACAATAATAGCTACTCGATTTTCCGAGTGTTAACTAATGGTCCTTTAGTGACCATTGATGTAATTATCCCTTCAACTTTAGCTTATAACTTCTTTTCGTGATTTCATTTTTCGTACACACTTATTTGTTACAAGTAATACCAAACCCGATGTATAGATGATATTATACACTTTCTTCTTAATTTATTTGATAAGAAATATGATCATTACAAACAAGTTTAAAATTGGATTTTAAAAAAAATTTCGCTATCTCACGTGTTTTACATAATAAGATACTGAATTTCCTTTTACTTACTTTTCTCGCCGGCACCAATAGTCTCTCCTAAAGAAAGAGCACTGTTTCAGAAAGAAAAGCGAAATTCAGGGATCGTCACGTTGACAGTGCAAAGAGGTCAACAATAATGAAATATTTTAATCTTTTCAGCTTAAATTAATTTGAATGTTGAGTTGGTATTTTGGAGATTTACCACGAAAGTGCAAACTTCAATTCTCACTGCGCCTCCGTTTTTGTCTTTTCATTTTTCTTGTACTATCGAAGTCGTCTTAGAAAAAATTGGCAAGCTCCCTGGTTCATTCATCCTAAATCCGTTCGAGCAAGTAAATAAAATTACTGATGCAGGAGCATTCGAGTCAGACGAAGCCGAGTTGTCCGATAGTTCGTTGATGGTGCTGAGATACCATGAGTTGGCGGATCAGTGTATTCCTAATTGGGACCCTTTTTGGACATGTTTTAGTATTTTGGCTACGGTTATCAGAATCGCGCTCATGATCCCAATTCGGAAAGCTCTT
>CAIGRT010051345.1:0-11561 GCA_903798405.1 Fraxinus platypoda | reverse complement strand
TGTCCATTATGTAGACCCTTATGGATCCCATAATGTACCACAAGAATTGTCCTTTCAAAATACTCTCTATTTACATTTAAAATTAGAAAATAATTTTTTTATATACTTCAATAATGCTTTCTGTTTTAACTCTTCATTTTAACTTTTTAATATACATTTATTAATTTGTCATCATTTTTAATTTAATATATTTCTTTCGAAGTCAATGATCAATTAATCCAAATATGTTTTGAATAATTTAAAAATTAAAATATTGAAACATGTTACTTATTAAATACAATTATTATAAAGAAATACTAGCGTGCGAATTTGGCTATCCTCACTCTCTACTCTAAAAAAATAGAATATAGTCTCTTGAAACGAATTATTAAGCATTATCTCCCTAAAATATAGAGCCCTTGTTTGAGCCTCATTTTATCAAAAAATCATTTTTTTAAAAGTTTATTTTCAATCACACATTCTCAAATAAAATAATATTACATGTAAATCGAAAAAAAATTCTTCATTTTTAACTACGCATTCTCCAAAAATTACTATTCAAAATGCATTTTTCCCCTCTCAAAATGGGTTCAAACAAGGAAAGAGTATGACTCTCCAAATTTAAATCATTTCAAAAAAAAAAAAAAAACTGTCTTAGTAAAAGATACTATCTACTTTAGAAATTCAATACTGAAATCATTTCCAAGAAACTTCCTATCCAAAAAGAGCATCTTCAAATTTAGAAATTAAATACTACATTTTAATAATGTTCTCTATTTTGACTTTTGATTTTGTTATTTCAAAAAATATTTGTTGGTACCTCATTATCTTTTATTTAACATATTTCTTTTATAATCAATTACCAATCAATTCAAATATGATTCGAGTAATTTAAAAAGTTGAGTATTGAAATATGTAGCTTATTAAATGAAATAATTATAAAGTAATATAAAGAGTGGGTTTCACTCCCCTCAATTCGTACTTTATAGTAATTGCATTTAATAAGTTACATATTTTAATATCTATTTCTTTAATTATTCAAATCATATTTGAATTTATTACACGTCTCTTATCAAAACGTCTCTCAAATTTTTGAACCGTCTAAGTCGAAAGTAAAATTTAATTCCATCAGAGCGCAAGATGCTATATATTTTAGAAAGACAATATATAAAATAAGTTCTAAAAGGTTCTTTATTTCGACTTTTTAAAATAGTGCATCTCCATTCTTATTTTATAATGATTGCATTTAATAAATTACAAATTTCAATACTATTCAATTCAAATTATTTAAATCATATTTGAATTAATTGATCATTAGCACTTAAGAAAAATAATAAATTGATTGGTCATTAACATTTTAAAAAAATATTAAATAAAATATGAGGAGAAATCAATATTTTTTTAGAGAAAAATAAAATAAAAAACTAAACTAGGGAACATTGTTGGAGTATAAAAAATGTAAATATGTATTCTACTATGTATAAGATATTCTTTATAAATAAAGAGCCATTTAAATATGTTCTTACAAGGGGCAACTTTAAACTTAAGGAATAATATTGTTTATACTTTTTTAAAATGGTCTCTATTTTGATTCTTTATTTTAATTTTTTCAATAAATGTTTTTTGTATTTATCTTATCTTTTATTTAACATATTTTTTATATGTCAATGACAAATCAATTCAATTGTGACTTGAATAATTTAAAAAGTAGAACATTCAAATATGTGGCTTATTAAATGTAATCATTGTAAATTAATAGATAGCATCTCGTGTTTAAAGAATTTTCTGAAAATGCTCACATGAGAGCTCTTTACAAATAATCTATTGAAAATGCTCTAAATTTAAACATGAAAAGATTACACGATAAAACATCATAGATGTTCGAATGGTCTCCATCGTTAGCGATGAATTGTACAAATATAATGTCACATAACACTCTATTATTTATCAATTTTTAAAATACAATCAATATTTCTATCAAATATTTTCCCTCCACGTCATATAATGTAATCTATAATGTATATTTTTTTATGTGCAAGTAGCAAAATCTCAATAATGATAGGTTGAAGGACCACTTTTGCAATTTTCCTTATTGCTGAATAATTCTTCCAGATGGAAAAGAACATAGCGTACGTTAGCGTACCACAAGGTTGAGATGACTCCTCACTGATTTTATTGTTTGCTTTCTCTCTCTCTCTCTCTCTCTCTCTCTCTCTATCACTTCGTTTTCAATCTTTAATTTTGTTGTGACAAATTAGTTCTTCATTTGTTGAGACCATAAAAAGCATAAAAATTGGTTGATTACCTACAGTTCTTTTCTCATCACTTAATTTGCAGAATTTTTTTTTCTCAATTCAGTTTTTTGCAGTTTGATTACAATTTCAGTTCTCTCCATACCATACTTTCAGTAAGTATCATAATTGTATTTGCTTTAATGTCTGATTATTTCTTGTGCTTTTTGATTCCTGTCCTGTGCTGTGCTGTGCTGTGTTTTTTCTTTTAAATGGAAATTGAAATCAAGTGATTTTATTCTTTTTTGTTTAATTTATTTCTACACAAAGTTTGATTTTGTGATCAGGGAACAAAAAAACAACTCATCTTCGAATTGGATTTTCATGTTTCCTTTGATTGAATTGGTAGAAATTTCAATTTTGGAAATTCAGTGAGTCATTATGTATTTGTGAATGTGTCAGAAGGCGAATTGAGTTAATTAGAATTTTTCTTTTGATTGTTATATTTTCCGATGATCATGGATGCTTCTATATTTTTTCGTACATTGTTCTCTAACTATAACTATTTCATCAAAAGCAATTGCAGATTTTCAACTCCAAGTTGAAAATGTGAAATATACTGTTTGTCAACAATCAGAAAGTAAAATTAGAATATTTCTTGTGGTTTTGCGCACAAATTCTGCCAAGAGTGATACTATTTTAGTTTGAGGCTTGGAGTTCATATTTTGGTTTATTCAAAAACTCGGTTTTCACATATATCTCTTATCATCGCAAGTGAAGTCTGTGTTTTTTCGTTTATTGCAGCATCATTAGGGCAGATCATACCTATTCAATATACTTTGATCTGAATTTTTGTCCGGTGATACTAGTAATTGTCGAATTTTGCAATTATTGATTTAACATGGTAATTTTTTTAATATTGCTTTCATATATTCATTCTCATGCTGCGTACGCAGTTAAACTCTTCAAAGTTGCATTTTCTTTTCTATCTCGTTCTGTGGTATTCCATATTTTTGATGAATATTCCTTAATGATTATGCTGTGGAAACTTTAGGATAAATGGCTGGACAAGTTGTTGTCAATAGACCAATGTCTATATCTGACTTTGAACTTGTCGAAAGAGACTCTGGTGACAGTGGTGGCACTGCTGTAACGTCTTCTAACCAGATCCATCCTTGGATCGACCCAGCAACAATTAAACTCAAGCACAGGATTGGAAGAGGGCCATTTGGTGATGTTTGGCTGGCAACACATCACCGTGCAACGGAAGACTATGAAGAGTATCATGAAGTGGCTGTTAAAATGTTGCATTCCATTAAAGAAGATGACGTTAAAGATGTCTTGGTAAAGTTGGAGGATTTACTTTCTAAATGTCGGGGTTTAGAAAATGTCTGCTGGCTGCATGGTCTTTCAGTTATAAGTAAGAAAGTGAGTATGTTGGAATTTTTTTTACAATGCTGAGAATCTGGATATCTTTCCACTGATATTTAAAAGAAAGGAAAAATAAATAAACAAATTCTGCCAACCCTTCTTCTGAATAGTCTATATTTCCTTCTAGATATGCATTGTTATGAAATTTTATGAGGGCTCGGTTGGGGACAAAATGGCTTGCCTTAAAGGGGGAAAGCTCTCGTTGAGTGATGTTTTGAGGTGATTTTTGCTTAATGTATCTGAGAAACACGTCGATGAATACTTTTCTCTAGTTAAATGTTTTTATTGCATAAAACGCTCTCAATCTTCATGTTGTTGTTATCTCCACAGGTATGGAGCAGATCTGGCTCAAGGAGTAATGAAACTACACTCCAAGGAGATTCTTATTCTCAATCTTAAACCTTTCAATGTCCTTTTGAATGAAAATGGCCAGGCAATTCTTGGAGACATAGGAATTCCTTATGTGTTACTTGGCGTTTCTCTGCCAAGTATGGATATGATTCAGAGGCTTGGTACTCCCAACTACATGGCTCCAGAACAATGGCAACCCGAAGTTACTGGTCCTCTGTCCTTTGAGACTGATTCATGGGGGTTTGGTTGCAGCATAGTCGAGATGTTGTCTGGCATTCAGCCTTGGAGTGGTAAATCAATTGATGAGATATACAAATTGGTCGTAAAGAAGCAAGAAAAACCACATATTCCCAGTGGGCTCCCACCTGCTGTTGAGAATGTCATTATTGGTTGTTTTGAGTATGACCTCATGAGTCGCCCAATGATGGCAGACATATTACAAGCATTTAAAAGGTATTCTTGTTCCTTCTTCTCATATATGTTTCATTAAGTATAAAAATATTGAACTATTGCAGAGGAATATGTAGGTTGCTGTGCATTTAGTTCACAGTTTGGTCATCTTACTGCACATTAAAAACGGAAATGGAAGGCAAATCTTTGTAGTGGAAAGAAATACTGTCCCTTGGTATCAAGTGCTTATAATTTTTAGAACTTATAAAGGGCAAGAAAATACCGAGATATTTACTAACAAAATTTACAAATGCCAGGCAAACTTATTTTTTTGATATCTTCATGTGTTGGCCTACCTGATTAATGCAAGTATAGTAAATTATGGGGTTGGTGTTAGTGTTCCGATTGAATCCAACTTTCTTTCTTTCTTTTTTTTCTTTTTTTTTTTAAAAAATTTTTTTGGAAAAGATGATCTCCTGATGCCAGCACCTATGATTTTAACGCAAGAATCTTGACCATTGAACCACTTTCTAGTTCTGCACTATCTTTCAGATACTGTATTCTTCAGGCTTCAAGTGGCTTGTGCATGTATTCTTAAGCTAACTCACATTGTTACCAATTTGCAGTTCACAAAATGCAGTTTACCAGGATGGAGGCTGGACAGGTCTTGGACGTATAACTATTAGAGAAAAACAAGGCGGTAGTAATTATACCGAGTGGTTCCTTGCGAAGGATCATCTGCAAGTGGGTGACATGGTACGATCTAGAAAGTCACCAAACTCGTGCAAACCTGAAAACATGGACGTACCAGAGGGAAGTGTAGTTGGTTTAGAACGTGATACGGATCGTGATGGACTTGTTTTGGTGCGGATGCATGGACTTCATGACCCAATAAGAGTTCATGTTTCTACATTAGAACGTGTCACATTTGGATTGGCTGCAGGAGATTGGGTGCTCTTGAAGAAAGAAGACAGGAAGCATTCGGCTGTGGGTATTCTTCACTCCATCGACCGTGATGGAAATGTAGCAGTTGGATTTATAGGACTCGAGACTCTTTGGAAAGGCAATTACTCAGAGCTCCAAATGGCACAACCTTACTATGTAGGGCAGTTCGTAAGACTGAGATCAAATGTTTTCAGCCCTCGTTTTGCATGGCCGTGGAGAAGATATGGTGAGTGGGCAGCAGGCAGAATTCGTCAGAAACTTCCAAATGGCTGCCTTTTGGTTGAGTTTCCGGGTAGATTGACACTCGGTAATGAAAACAAAAGCTTCTTGGCTGATCCAGCTGAAGTTGAACTTGTATCATTCGACACTTGTCCAGGTGTGGTGAAGAAGTATCAACATCTTGAGGATTTTCACTGGGCGGTCAGGCCATTACTAATAGCGTTGGGTCTTTTTAGTGCCATGAAGCTAGGGCTTCGTGTTGGGAGGAAATTTGGGAGGTCCAAGGTAAAGAAGGGACATAATCCAGCAATACAAAATGATGGTCAACATGTCGATGGCGAAACTGGTGAGAACGCAGCATGGCGTCCTCCAAAAGTTGTCAACATTTTCAGATAAGGTGCTACAGAAACCGAGTTGCCATGATTTGGAAACTTGGCCTGTTGTGGAAAGCTGTAAATTTATTTAAAATCTGTGTTAAAATTTGGCAAGCTCTTTTGTTATTGTTAATAGATGGTCGTTCTTGAAAGTATTGCGTATACTACATGCATGTATGTTCATTGATCTCGTGTATATAAGTTGTTGATCTCGTTTTTTGTACCAACACGTGGACAACAGATATCATACTCACTCGTATTCACGCAAGCTAATTCTACCACGTTGGACAGATTACTAATCGACGGTATTTCGAATTTGAACGTGGAAGAAGCTTTATAACACGAGACAAATATGTTGGGACGCTAGCAAGATATATAAGCGGAATCACACGATAAGGAACAATCAACAAAAAAAGAAACTAAAAGCCAAGATGGAATATCTTACTTTATCAACAAAAAGTTTAACTCAAGAGGAGAGAATATATGGTTTAGTGTAGATGTATTTGCATTACCTCCAAATGACAGAAAAGAGTGAAATATTTAGTGTTGCATGTGAAATAATGACTATTGGATGAGGGGACACGTGACCTCATCTCCTTAACCAAAACATCTTATCCTAATTATTAATTTTGACCCAACTAACTTGTGGTGTATTAAATGCTCCCAAAAAGGGGACAGTCACCCTATAACTTATGTTAACAAGATTTCGACATATTAGTCATTACAAGAGTCAAATCAATTATTTCAATAAGATTTCATGAATTCAGGATCTTCAAATGCGGATCGTCACTCGCCTTGGTAGAGTTTCGGATTTGACTTCGTTGAGCCTCACCACTCCAACAGAGCCTCGGATTTAACTTCGGCAAAGCTCTTCGGCAGGGCCATTCACATTGGACCGCTTCGGTGAAAGTGGGCTTCGATGCTCCAGATTTAGTGGACTTTGATAGGTCTTATGCACTCCACGTGGCTTCGGCAAAGGAGGCTTCGGTAGGTCAGCCACGTGGGACGTCAGGTGGCGAAGCATAACATAAGTTGTAACATACATTTATGTTCAATGAGCTTGTGTTTGTTGTACATTATGTTTATGTTATTATCTGTGCCTCATTATTTCAAGGGAAACGTCCAATATGATTTTTAAGTAAAAATGCCCCAGTTATGAGTCTTATGACTAGGAGTAAGATGTTGTCTTTGGAACTCACTGCTAGCCATCCCCACTCTGAGAACGACAACACGTAATTGACATTATGTATAGGCGTAACAAAACAAGACTCTATTTCTTCCTTCTTTGACTTGGATACTTGCATTCCCCAAGATGATGTCCTTAGGCCCCGACTCTCGTCACTCTTACGTTCAGCGGAAAATGAAAATGGGAGTACCTAACAAACCCGTTGACATCGTTGTTATAGTAGGAAATACTGCCATTTTGTATGAATGTTCTCGTTCTTTTTCATGGTTCTAAATGCTCTTTAGCCTTCAAAGTAGCAATAGGACTCTTTTTAAGTCTCGAGCTATGACACGTCTGGCATTACCGAGGTAAAAAGGAGAATAAGAGTGGACAATTGACAGGCATTACCCTATCACAAAAACATCGGCATTTTTTATCGGACGTTGGTAGTTATGAATATTTCCGTTCTCCTTTTTTGGCCGAGTATTGCATGGACATGCTCAGAAGCTCAATAAAAGGGCGAGGGATGAATTTGCGAGACGCTACTTCGGGACTAACCAAGCCAAAAGAAAGGAGAATGACCATAAATAACGTCCCAAGACGTATAACCAGCCTTCACAGGTCCAAATAATTGGAAGCCCCTCTACGAGCGATATGTCATCGCTTAATTATTATAACTTGTTTGAATATTTCCTTGATTTATCAGTTCAAATGTTTCCTTGATTTCTCATTCTCGTACAATTAAATTAGGAATTTCAACACATTATAACCAGTTATAATTTCAGCAAAAGCACTGTGAAACACAAGAATGTGTCTTGAAATTACAGTAATCAAATTGCCCCCTTTTTGCATGCTTCTTGAAATGTTATCATGTAAATTAAAGCCCCAAATCTTGTTCTGGAAGAATCAAAGATACCCAAAAAGGAAAGGAAAAATCAACTGTTTCAAGTATATCACGTCCCCAACACAATCAAATATGCAGTATAGGAGATACAACCAACAAGTCTACATTCAGATGAAGTACAACATAATGAACAAATATACCCAACCTACGGCAATGAATAGGTTAGATACAGATATATGCACTACCATCTAGTCGACAAATTAGACATGACCTCTATTAGCTTGTGCTACTAACAATGCCGGCCTCATCAACAAGCTGCTTAGTCAAAGCCAAAAGTCGAGCAACTTCTGTTTTAACTTCACCAGGACAATCATCGTTGTCGATCAAATTTATCTTAGTGTCAGAATCATTGTGCTCAAAAAACTTGGTATCATAATCAACATCCATGCTCAGACTAGATTTATTTAGAAGCTCTCGACTCATTACCCTGAGTTTATAAAGCGCACTAGTTGCAGCTTCAATCTCCATTTGTGCTGCTTCCAATTGGAGTTCCTTAATTACTCGGTCCCCAACAGTCTTTTCGCCCATTTTTTCTTGTGCCAAAGCATAAAGCTGTTTCAATTCATCACGATCTCTGATAATTTCTTCCTTCAGTTTTGTTAGTTCCTGCTCTCTGGTGTCCAATTTGCCAAGAACCATCTTTAGCTCCTCGTCTTTAATGAAGAGGGCCCTTTGTGCTTCAAGAACTTCCATTTCCTTCTTTCTCAAACTTTCTCTGGTAAATCCAAGTTCAGTTTGAAGCTGTTTCTTTTGCCACTTAAAATTATCAGCAGATTTCTCTGGTGACAAAAGGTGATTGATATAATCATGTGCGCCTAGAGCATCATAGTTTTCATCCTTTACTGACAGAACCACTTCATTAGTCACCTCTACAATCTGTTCCAACACTGCTTCAGCTTCAGAGAATTTCTGTTTCGTATCATTTAGTTCATGTTGCATTGCCTGAACATGTTCATCCTTTTCCTCCAGCATAAACATCACTTGAATAAGCTGATTTTCTTTACTGTTCATAATTCCCCTCAGCTCATCTATCTCCCGGTTTACGTCCTCCAGCATCTTCCTTGCACTTGAGAGTTCCAGATCTTTTTCTTCCAAGATAAGCTGGTGAGAAGTCAGCTCAGACTTCAAGTGCTGGATCTCTAGTCTAGCTTCTACCAATTCCATCTCTTTGACCTGAAGAAGACTCTGTTTCTCTCCAAATTCATTACTCTTACGGTCTAGCTCCTCCTGGAGAGCTGACATTTCCAGAATTGCTTGTTGCAAGGAGGATCTCTCCATATTTAATTTCTTTTGTAACTCTCCAACAAGCTCTTTCTCCATGGATAAATCCCTTTCGAGGTCCTTGTTTCGAGCTTCGGCGACCCTAAGTTTTACTCTCTCACTCTCCACTTCGATTTCCGCATCTTTCAGACTCGTTGCATAGGACATAACAAGCCGCCTCTGCTCATCAAGTTCAAGAAGCTTCTTTTCTAGTAGCTGTTCCTGATCTGCCATTTCCTGTCTAGAGGAGGCCAAAGCCTTCTGAGACGAAACTAACTCAAACCTCACATCTGCAAGAAGCTTCTTCACTCTTCCAAACTCCTCTATAGTTTCATTTGCTTCCCCAGAATGCTTAGCTGTTTCCACTGCAAGCTTCTTCAATTCTTCCTGTGCCACTAGCCAATCCATTGCTTGTTTCTCCAAACTGCCCTCGGCAATTTTCAATTTCTCTGCTTCAGTTTTCTGCATACTCATGAAAACTTCTAGCTCTTCTTCTTTTTTTTGAATTGCTCTCTGGAGTTCTAGGATTTCGAGTTCTTGTTTTTTCACAATTCCATTTGCTTCATCCAGGAGCTTGGCCTTGGATCTGAGTTCTGAATCAGCATCAGCAGCTTCCTCACTCTTCTTCGTCAATTCATTTTGCATTTTTACAGTTTCCTCTTCTTTCGTAGATAGTGCAGATTGAGCTGCGGAAATCTCTTGTTCCCTTTCCTTGAGACAAAGTCTAAGATCACCAATTTCCATAGCTTGCAAAGCTAAGTTTATATTAGCTTGCTTTAACTCATCTTCTAGCCTTTCTTGCTTCAATCTAGCCGCTTCTATTTCTTCCTCCCGCTGCTCCAAGTCCCCTTTTGCACGATTTATTTCATTGTACTCCAACAATACCTTCCTTTCTGCATCTTGTAAATCTTCTTCTTTCTTCTTCAAGGCCAGCAGTGCAACCTGGAGATCCGATTCCAGCTTACCAAGATTTAAACCTAGCTCAGAAACTAGAGGCGAATGAGGATCTCTGCCTATCTGTTCCTCCAGTTTCTGTGTTTGCACAAACAACCTCTGCAGAAGAATCCTAGCAGGCTCAGTTGCCCCATTGTCACTAATACTCGATGACCTCCTGTTATTCAAGACTGATTTGACGATCCACAAGCATTGACTTCGACCCCTTCTTTTGTGCCCCGTTAAAGATGCTAATCTCTTCTCATTTAATTTGAGCCCAGAATAGCACATCTGCAAAAAACAATATACAGTCACAACATTGTACAACTCTTTATCAATCTTTTTTATGGTAACAGCATTGAGTCTACAATATTTCTTTAGTTCTGTCCTCGTACAAATTAGACTTGATACCTACTTAAAACAGCTCATTGAAAATCATCAATGTGCATCATAAATTCGTGAAAATCATGCACAGACAAAATAGAGAAAATTGAACCAGAAAACATCAATCAAAGCTGAATTTAGGACTTTTTATCGGTCCACAAGATGATTAAGCAAAATATATACATGTCAAACTCTATACAGATGTATTTATGTGCTTACGAAGTTGCCTACATGGGAGGGCTCATAAAAATATAAGAAGAATATATGAACATAGAAATGCAAAAAAGAAGATAAATACCATCCTCTCATAGCTTACTAACATGTAGTGAGGACCATGTTGTGATTCCAGTCCTATCAAACTTGGAATGAAGTAAGTGGCATTACGAATATACTTAGCCTTGTATGCTAGGAAGAGCTTGAGGAAATTAAGGGAGATGGGGATTTTAGTCTTACAATCAAATATGTGATTAAAGCAATTATATGTTAAAATATATAAATGATTATATATTATTATATAATCACATATTTTAGAAAAGGAATAATGGAATGCATTAATGAATAATTCATTCTAATTTACTTTNATGAATAATTCATTCTAATTTACTTTATTTATTGAGCATGAAGATAAACAATCAATTTTCCTATACATAGTAGCTCATAGGTATTTTATTAAATGATTGGCCATGCATTATGTGTATTATACATATATAGATACCATGAAATACTATGATGCACCGACACGGACACGTGTGTCCGACACGATACGTGTCGGATACGCTGACAAGCGATTTTTAAAAAAAATACAGACATGACACGTAATCGACACGTTGATTAAATTCTTAAAAAATCTTTATTTATATATTATAAATTTAGTTTTATACTTGTTATTAATTTTTCTTGTTGAAATCTTTTAAACATGAGTACATATTTGTTACTTGCTAATAATTTTGAATTAACAATATATAATATTTGTAATATAAAAAGAAAAATTATTA
>CAIGRT010051325.1:0-15363 GCA_903798405.1 Fraxinus platypoda | reverse complement strand
ACTTTTTATATATAGAGAGATAATAGATCGGCGTTCAATTCTTATCTCCAACAACAAATTATCGAAAAAAGTTCAAAAAAACCCTCTTTGATTTGAGTTACAGTTGAAATTTGGTACCTAACAATCATGGCAGGCACGCCTGAGGAGAACAAATCCTACCCAGAAACTCCATCTTCTCCAAAAGCTAAAGAACCAGAGGTTCAACCAGATTCACAGAAATGGGGCACTCACGTTATGGGTACGCCGGCAGCACCAGAAGTTCACCCAGATAATCAGAAAGCAGCCCTTTGGACCCCTGAAGGCCCCCACCAGTACTACCACAACCATCCTTATCTCGTCTATTCCCCCATCGACAAACCAGCAGATAACCCTTTTGAATATGTCGTCAACGTGTTCAATTCCTGGAGTCACAAAACTGAGACCATAGCCCGTAATATCTGGCACAACTGTAAGTTCCGAAATTAATATTGTTTCACTTGATTAAGATTATCTGATGATTAAAGCATCGTTTGATTGAAATTGCAGTGAAAACAGGACCATCTGTGTCGGAAGCTGCTTGGTGGAAGGTCAATTTGACTGCCAAGGCTTTAACAGAAGGGGGATTTGAGTCTCTGTTCAAGCAGATTTTTGCTACTGATCCAAATGAAAAGCTGAAGAAGACATTTGCCTGTTATCTTTCCACTGCAACTGGTCCTATTGCTGGAACTCTCTATCTCTCAACAGCTCGTGTGGGTTTTTGTAGCGATCGTCCATTATCTTTTAGAGCTCCATCTGGACAAGAAACTTGGAGCTATTACAAGGTAACTTGTCGATTCTCTTGACAGTTTAAAACCGCTTTGAAGTAGTATTAATCGGAGAATAACGTGTGGATCATTGAACAGGTGATGATACCTTTGGGAAACATTGCATCTGTGAATCCAGTGATAGCGAGAGAAAATCCACCAGAGAAATACATTCAGATTGTGACAGTTGATGGACATGAGTTTTGGTTTATGGGTTTCGTGAATTTTGAGAAAGCAAATCATCATCTGTTTGGATGCTGTATCAGATTTTAGGGCAGCTGCTAATGTGGTGGTTCAACCGGTTGCTGGCTAAAGAATGCATCAATTGCTCTTTGTTTATATATGCGTATAGTTTTATTTATGTTGTAGACAGAATTCTGATTGCCTGATTTTGTAATTTTTGTTAGTTTTTCTTTTTCCTTTTCTTTTTTTGAATATTTATGTTTTGTGTTAACATAAGTGAAATTATATTTGGATTGTTTTTACAGTATAATAAAAACTTTTATGAGAATATTGGATATTGATGGAAAAACAAAATTAATCAATGGACTATCATAGTTTACCAGTAATACTGTTACTGGCAATCAAATATTGATAATGCTAAGATCGGTGATTTGGGAATTTAGTATTTCTGACATTTTTTTTCTCTCTCATTTTCATCTCTCGTAAAAATTGAACTGTTCAATCTCATTATTTTTACGTAGAGTATTATATGATTGATGTTTTATCGTCATAATGATAAATAACATTATTTATCAAATATTGATTCGAAACCAAATTAAAAATATACAGGAAAAAAATTTATTAACATTATTATGGAGGCAAAAGATTAAAAGAATATTATACAAATATTGTAGACTTGCATTTTTGTCCAAGAGATCATTCAGGTTTGTTTTAAAATTGAACATCAATTCGGATTTGGTCGAATGGAGTTATTTTCATATTGGGCCATTGCATTTCAAAGCTCAAAAGAGAGGCCTACATTATTGGTAAAAACACTCCTTTAGGTTTGAAAATAGTTATATAATTGATTTTTATCGAACTTTGACAAAATATTTGGATGGGTTCCACTACTCGAATTTGGCGAGTCGAGAAATGGGTCGATCATGTTCTATTCATAGAGTAGATGAATTTTGTAGATTTGGACGTTGAAAACTATTTTCATATGAATGAGAAATTATTGAATGAAGTGGGGTTGAAAAAATATGATTTTTGAAATAAAAAATCAAAATTTTATATGTAAGACCGCTGCTCACTCCAAGTCTCTGAAATGGGCGCTCAAGCAGCCCAGTTAGCGCCAGACAAGTGACAATCAACCTATGCAACCTTTTTGTGAAACAAGTTGATTGTTGGGTTGTGTCTCTTTGGTTGCAATCCATCAATCCCTATGAATTGAACACTTATGTCTTGGTTTCATTCACTCCTACTTTATGCAATCAAAGCATATCCTATAACATCTTTTCTTGCCAAATTTCTGCATCAAAATCTTATTTCTTTGTCATTCTAAAATGAGTACAAAAACTTCGTTCGATTCGTCATTTCTTGTGTTTTGAAATGCTGCAAACACAAGTTAATCGTATCTTAGGAGACGATTGTCATAATCCGTAGGCACGTGTGCGGGACAAATTCGTCTTAAAGACAAAGAGTTCAACTCTTGTCTCGATCTTTTGCATTCAATTTCTTGATAGGACTTCTATCCAAGTTTCCATCCAAGTTTCCGTACATTTTTCAGGTAGGTTTGGTAAGTGATTTACTGCGATAACGAAATCACTCATTTGTGTATTTCAAACAACCTTTGTTACTTAGCCCCTGTTTGAGTCACATTATTTTTTTCATTCTCATTCTTTTACTCATTTTCAACCACACATTCTTCAATAAAATAATATTTTTCATCACATTAATAACTTTTTCTTTTTTTTCAACCACATATTTCCCCTCACATCAAACAAAAAAAATGCATTCTTGGACTCAAAATGTACACCAAACAAGGGCTTAATGGAAAAATTTCATACTCCAAATCGAAAATAAACTCCGAAAATATTACGTTCGTTGTAAGAATATTGTTATCTAGTACTACTGATTTTATAACACCAATTTAGGTGATAATATGTGATAGACACAATTGATAGTCCAAGAATAGCTAATCAAGAGGGGGGTGAATTGGTTTTTAAAACTTTTTCGAAAAATTAATCTAAAATCAAGCATGTAATAAGCAAATAGATTAATTCAAATAATAAACACGAATATAAAAGCAATAAGTAAAGAGAGATAGATTATACAAACAATATAATTTTGGAAGTTCGATCCAACGTAATAATCTACGTCCTCAGTTACCAAACTATTCGGCACGAGCAAGACCAATTTCACTATGTTGATTGACTTGTGGTGCAATCTAATATTTTACAATGCTTCCGGCGACTTACAAATAAGGAGCACGATCCTTATACAACGTTGAGCTTTACGAGACATCAACACGACCCACAAGTTTTAAAGAAAGTTGGTTTTACAAATGAAACTTTTCTCTTAATAAATAATATGATCACAATTTAGTACCAAGAGAGAAATAGGCTAACATTTTTAATAGATATCAATGAATGAAGTTCAAGTGTTAGGTATGAAAAACTCTGACGTGTAGAATATTTTCAAAAGTTAACTTGATAAAAAAAATTCAAAGCTAAAATGATTTTATAATAATAAATGAGATGAAAAATCAATATAATTTTGCTAAAAAAATATCTCACTTGAATGCTCTTAAATGTTGTAATGAATAGCAAGTGAGTTAGTATTTATCGCAGTTGAAAAAGTCAAAAACTCTGTCGAACCGGACGATCATCAAGATGTCTGGTACTGTTCCGGACGACTGATTTAGCCGTTGCTTGTCAGAAGTCAGAAGGTTGAAGATGGATCGACAATTTTCGACTCCTCTCATTTGATTGTTTGAAACAATGTAAGCTTATAAATAACGTTTTTACTTGATTTTTCAAGGTAAGTGATGCTAATATGTTTGAAAATTTAATTGAAATTCTTACATCTGAAAAATAAATTTTGTGCAAACTTTTTACGAAGTAGATTTTCGTGCATAAAAATTTATTACTTAAGCTTCTAATGAGTCATTGCTAAGGATTAAAGTATTTTACTTTTTGAGCTCAAACATCTAGTTCTAATATTTTTTGATTGATTTGGCATGAGTGCTCGATTTGTCTCCGATTGTGAATGCTCGAATCCATCTTAAATTTTCTTGATCGTTAATTATTTTGTCTCCAATTTGATCAACATGTAATAATGAAGACTCGAATACAAATGTAAGAGATAAAACTACTTTATTTGTTATAATCAAACTATAAGATCAATCATAGGTCAACAACAATGAAATGTAAAATTAAGTAATGATGCGAACCCACGTAGCAATAGTAGATACGGAACCCACGATAAATTAGAACAAACCTAAGAAATTCAAGAATCAACATTTGATAAGCTCGACCCAAAAAATTATTAAACCAAAACTATCGCTAACAATATCCTGACCCCGTAATCACAAACTTATGAACATTACTTATATTGTAAAAAGCCAAGAATTTAATTCTTAACAAGTTCAAAATTGATTCAATGAAGAACGAGAAGACATCAATATGCCTCGCAATATTATCTCTCAAATTGTGTGTTTTTACAATGAATAGAATGAGTCATATTTATATGGAACACACAAAACCTACTTCAAAAATGAATTAAGTCTTAAGAGATATAAAAAATATATCATACAAGAGTTTTAACTAAAATAGAAGATTGCGCGAAATTTAGAAAATTTGCGATCGGAAATGTACTATGTGACCGCATAGTGTAATTCTATGCGATCTCATAGACCATTTCTCAATTTATCTTCCTCTTTGGTTCGGTAAAGGGGCACGTGGTCGCATGCCCTGAACAACTATGCGGCCGCATAGTTGTTTCTTCCAGTCTTTCTGTTCATTGCTTAAATCAAGTTGCTTCACTTCGTTTCAACTCACATGCCCAATATGAAACTTGTTCTCTTGCTTGTCGTGATCAATGTTTCGTCCACCGTGGCTTGAGCAAGTAGTCACATTATTTCTTTAACCCCCTTCGCTCGCGACCTAGTCATAGGCCCTTCCTCAATGATCAAAGGATCATTGCCCGGGCTTGCCCCGTATCATGAATCACATCATCTCCTCCCTCTTCGAAATGATTCGACCTCGAATATGAACCTACATCAAAGAGAGAAATATAATAAATAACAAAAATGTAAATTATCATAAACTTACCTAGAAGATCCAAATTGTAGCCATTGCTTTCAATCTTTTTAAAGACGTGGAATGGTCCATCTCCTCTAGGATGTAATCTTGAACTTTTTAGCATTCGAACAAACCATCTTGGTTCGAATAATTTACGCCTCTTCATTTTGCTATCTTGAGATGCATATAATTTAATCCCCTACTTTCTATCTAAACTACCACTTACAAGAATTGTTAAAGGAATTAAACCAAACAAAATACATACCCCATGTGAAAAAATATTATTACGTGATAAACCATCGTCTAACCTACGTATGGGGTATTAATTTTTTACCATGTCATAATTGAATGCTTCTCCTTCAATGCTCACCAAATTCTCCACTTGCATCGAATCAATTGGATACTCAATGGGTGGTATCCCACTAAATAAGTTTTCATGGAACGAGTCTTTGAGTTCATGCAATAAAGAAATATCCAAATTAGGGACATGTTTATTAGTTCTCACTAAAGCCCTCTCAATCTCACATTTTTTCCATAGAAACGCACTTTTAATTTTTCTCTCCTCTCAATGTACTCTCTTTCTTTTCTCTCTTGTAGCTCTGCTTTTTTTCTTCACTTTTAGCCACATCACTATTTTTCATCTTACTCTCTTATTGTGAAAGATCAATCTCACTCCCTTTTTCTCTTAATCTTTTCTCTTCCTCACTTTTCAATTTGATTTGATCTTCATACACTTGTTGTGGTGTCAACGGCACAAGAGTAATAGATTTCTCATTTTTAGTAAAGTTGTACCTATTTTTGTACTTGTCATAAATCATCTTTCTATCATATTGGCATGGCCTCCCTAACAAAATATGTCAGGCATACATAGGAATTACATCAAATTTCACTTCATCATAATACATCTCAATTGAGAAATTCAACGACACTCACCTATTCACCTTAACATATCCACTTCATTCAACCATTGCAATTTGTAAGGCCTAGTATGTTTTAGCATAGTTAATCCCAATTTTTCAACAAGTGAAGTGCTAGCCACATTAGTACAACTACTCACATCAATAATCATGCTACATACCTTATTGTTAACGTGACATCACGTATAAAATATGTTCTCCATTTGTTGCTCCAAGTCATCCACTTTGATTTGAGCACTAAGAGCTCGTCGTGTAATCAACAGCTTTCCCACTACATACTCCACATTCTCACCATTGCAAGCATTCTCCAATTACGGTATTTCATCATATTCGCCATCACTATCACTCACCACTTGTCCATTATCGCTCAAGATCATCGCCCTTTTGTTTGGACATTGAGAAGCAATGTGTCTCGATTCCAAGCATCTAAAGCACTTGATATCCCAATTCCGAGGGGGTTGGGATTCCGCCTTGGGTATAGCAATTTCCTCTCTTTCCTTTGATAGCTCAGTTTTACCTTTTAAAACAGCCTTATCACCTTTATTATTATATCACTTCGATTTCCAAGAAGAGTTAGAACCCGAAAAACCCGATAAATATCTAGTTGTCCACTTCTTCTTCAATTGTCTTTCCACCTTCATAGCTACATGTATCATGTCTTCCAACTCCACAAAATGTTGCAACTCTACCACATTAATTATCTCCCTATTCAAACCATTCAAAAATCGGGCCATGTTGGCCTTCCTATCCTCCTCAACATTCGCTCTAATCATAGTAATCTCCATCTATTTATGACAATCCTCCACACTCCGAGAACCTTGGTAGAAGCTTTGCAATTTTTGATGAAACTCCCTATAATAATGATTAGGCACGAACCTTTTTCGCATGATAGCCTTCAATTCTTCCCATGTATTAATAGGTCTCTCACGATTTCTCATTCTAGATGCCACTACCTAATCCTACCAAATGATAGCATAATCAGTAAATTCAAGTACCGCAATCTTTACCTTCTTTTCCTCCGAGTGGTTGTGACAATCAAATATCAACTCTACTTTCTTTTCCCACTCCAAGTAAGCCTCCAGATCACTCATTCCATTGAATGAAAGAATTGTCATTTTGATATTGTTCATACCTTTATCAACACCATCTCCAACAAGATCTCTACCCCTCATTTCATGCCTAACTCCTCTATCCCCCATTCTTCCTAATTCGACATCTACCAATGCATCCTCATTAATGTCAATATCCGCTTCACATTCACTAGCAAAATCCACTCTATGATCCCGTCTACCTTGCCTTTTGTGCTAAAAACTTCTCTAGGTTGTTCTCTACGAAAATTAGCAAGTAATGTGTCTTACCTCTACATCAACCCCTTTTGCATGTCCATTCTATCTCCCATATCACCAAACAACATTTCAAATCGTCGTATCACCTCATTCGTCATGATGACTTGACTATACTTCCCGCTTGAAGTATAATCGTCTATGTCAGACATCCTAAATATAGTTTAATATTTACCTCATGTGTATACATTCGTGTATCACTCACTTTGGCTTTTTTTCTCTATTAGTCTTAACACTCTGTCTTTTTCCACTCAATGCTTTCTTGCAAGTGTTTCAAAGAATTAATTCAATCTTAATCAAAATTTAACCATTGTGGAGTCCAAACAAAGAACTAAGTAAGAAAAATGATCTAGGATGATTCAAGAAGGTGGGAATTTGAACTTTGAATGAAATGCAACGGATAAATTCAAGAAAGTATTTCGTGAATTCGAATTGAATACTTTTGAATTTGAAATTTTTTGACTAAAACCAAATGAAATTGTATGCTGCTAAAATTTTTTCGAATTTTCATTTTTTTCGAAAATTCAACTAGATACCAACAAAAGAAATAGAAAGTGATTTGGATGCTAGATTAGCACACAAACAAGTTTTGTAATTTTTTTGGTACTTTATGGATTGGAGACAATAAAAAATGAATAACGCGAAGAACACGAAGAATAAAAAACAAAAGACCCAAACGAAAAAGAAAAAAAAAACAAAGAATATAACCTTATTTTTGAAGCTTTGCTTTGATGATACCAATTGATGCGACCTCACGTAGCAATAGTAGCTACGGAACCCACAACAAATTAGAACAAACCCAAAAAAGTCAAGAATCAATGTTTGATAAGCTTGACCCAATAAATTATTGAACCAATGAACTAAGACAATCGCTAACAATATCTTGATCCCATGATCACAAACTTATGAACCTTACTTATATTGTAGAACGCCACAAGAATTTAATTTTTGATAAGTTCAAAATTAATTCAATAAAGAACGAGAAGACAACAATATGCATCGCAATATTATCTCTCAAATTGTGTGTTTTTATAATGAATGGAATGGATCCTATTTATATGGAACCCATAAAACCTACTTAAAAATGAATTAAGTATACCACATAAGAATTTTAACTAAAATAGAAGATTGCGTAAAATTTAGAAAATTCGCGGTCGAAAATATATTATGCAGCCACATAGTGTAATTCTATGCGGTCTCATAGACCATTTCTGATCCTCCTCTTTAGGTTCGGTAAAGGGGCATGTGGTCGCATGCCCTGAATAACTATGCGGCCGCATAGTTGTTCCTTCCAATCTCTCCGTCCATTACTTGAATCAAGTTACCCTATTTCGTTTCAACTCTCATACCCAACATGAAACTTGTCATGTTGTCGTGATCAATATTTTGTCCACCATGGATTGAGCAAGTAGTCTCGTTACTTCTTTAACTCGCTTCGCTCGCAACCTAGTCATAGGCCCTTCCTCAACGATCAATTGATCTTTGCACGGATTTGTCCTCGTATCTGGATCACATCAAGTAACTTATTTAGCCCTTGTTTGAGCTCCATTATAATTAGATTTTTTTTAAAAATGTATTTTTTTAATAGTGATTTTCTGAATAGCGTGTGACTAAAAAGAAGGAAATGTTTTGAATTTAAGTGCAATATTATTTTATTGGAGAATGCGTGGTTGAAAAGAAAAGATAAAAAAAATGTATTATCAAATTAGCAAAGCACAAACACGGCTTTAATTGTACTTTTCATTTAATGTCAAGTTAGTGTCACCTAAATAGGTATCTTAACATCGATGATGTTAAATAACATTAATCTTTTGGCAATAAAGACAAACTACTTGGACTCTGTGGAAATGTATTTGGAACTGGTGATGATAAATATCAAAATTAAATCTCAAATCAAACAGAATGATATATTGTTAAAACCTAAAATTTTCAAACTACATTTTGAATTTGAATATGTAGCATACTAACGAAACCAAAAAAACCACCATTCAAAAAATCTTTTTCACCACGTTTGCCCCCAAGTTTTTCTCATCAGAATTAAAGCGATAAAATCTTGGATTCAACGAGTAGACGCCCAGTTTCAAGCTAATTGTTCATTCCAATTAATTTCTGAATGAAGACGGTTTAAATCGTCCAATGTAAGATTATATTGTAGTCCCCTTTTTCCAGAATCAAGAGACATCGGCTATATGTTATTCCCTTTCATCATGACAACTGGTATCATGATTTATACCACATAGAACAAATTTTCAAAAAAGGCTAATTGGAGAAACGCCCATAACCTTTATTGATTTTGAGTAATATTCCTTAATTTTTTATTTTGATGTTATATATTCAAATCAATCAAAGCTCGTGGAATACAACATTTTTGGGGTACCACCACAAACTTTACATGGTACACCAAATTACAATCGCACTACAATTAAAATATATTTTTAATATATATTTTTAATAAATACACCGCAACAAATTTACACTTATAATCTTAATCTAATAAAAGATAAAAAAAAAATTATAATATTGTATGGCGTACCCTCGAATCTAATATTACCCTCATTTCCCGAGTAAAAAGTTTGAATAGTCACTGAACTTTTCGTATTGTCACATTATGGTCACTGAACTTTGATATCCGTCTGAGTGGTCACTCAACTTACACGACATCTGCTCCATCCATCACCCCACTCCAAACCGTTTGAATGGTTTCTGAGTTGGCATAACACGGCAATGGACGGCGTAAATTTTCTGTCATGTGACAAAGTGTTGGTTTGGAGAATCACGATTTTAGATGTTGAGAAATGAAAAGCATAACTCCACGTCCTTATTCCCCAATTCACTCCCACCTCCTTAATCCCCAATTCATCTGGCAAATAGAAGAACCGTAGAATTCGGCCATTGCACAAATTGCTTCTCTTCCAATTTTCAAAATCCCCAAAGCATATGATGTAGGGATACAATAAACGATATCATTCCAAATATGACGCACCATCAATGTACGGTTAACAAACATGTAAGTTGTTGTGTAGTATGTATTTTTAAACTCTTCATGAAAATAACTGCATGCATATGTAAGTTGATATTGACGATGTCGCTGTATTCTTTAATATTGAGGATTAACTTATGGTCTGTGGTTGGGGAAACAGAGGAGCAGTGTATTGGGTTATGTGCCCATATATTATATTTTTCTATGATAAAATAATAATTTATAATAAATAAATTGTGTTTTGATTTATTTATTTATTTTTGAGCATGCGCATTAAAGTGCCCATAATCACTTGTGATAATATAATTTGAGTACTTGCGTTGAAAAGTACAGTGTGACACAATTTATATTTTGATCATAAATAATTTAGTCACAACTAGTGTATAAGGGTTAGCACCTTATACTGGAAGATTGTAGTGTTGATCGATTCACTGTTTAGATTTGTGATTTGTCCTTATCATAAAAATAGTTAAAGATGACACTAGTACATTTGGAGTATATTGAAACGGATCACATATCGAGTTTAATTCTATAGCATGATTGTGCGGAGAATTAAATTCCACCTGATTTCATGTATTTCATCTAAATCCATTGAAAGGATTATGTATATCTTTTTGTTATTTTAATGGTTCTTTGATTCACCAATGGGTAAGATCAATTTGATTGATCAAATATTTTGGTGAGTTGAGACTTGAGAATGAGCGAAGTAGAGAACATGAATTCGTGTCGAGAACGTCGCCCTGAAAAATGGGTAGAGTGACTACATAAACATTTTTTATTGAACGGTTAAAATTTGAGTTCAGTGTTTAGTGACGACTAAACTTCAACATCTATGATTTGTTCGCAGGACCGTTGAAGAAAATGACACTTAGGTTAGTGAGTATAGTTAGAGGGGCAAAATGGTCATTTATGCTCGTACATAATTATCGAATCTCGGACGTGGATAAAATACATATACGGTAGATTAGAGGAAAGTATTACAAATTTATTGACTTCTATGATCTTACATATTCTGTGAGTTCAGTCTTTTGCTTTTAGTGAAAAAAAACAAATATCTTGCAGAATCATAAAACTTATCATTACCTTTTAAACCTTTCTTTACCTCTCTGTTTTTAGGAAAAGAAAAAAAGAAAAAATAATTGCTCATTTCTCACGGTAACAAGAAAACCGAGTGATGGTCCATGGTACCCAGAAAGAATTTCTGATTTTTAAATAAGCATGGAGCAAAGGAAGAAAGGGAAATTACTCTCACACTGCGCGAGATTGGTTTGGGTAGTGTGATTTCCTCCTTCTTTCCAGTGCTTTCGATTTGGGGAAGATTGATTTAGGGTTCTTTCCACTGCACACGGTTTGGGGGAGAATCGAGGTAGGGTTCGAATGTAGTGAATTATGTTTTGATTTAAACACCTCAAAATCGTATTTCCAAAGAAACGACTCTTGCGTGGCAGAAAATTTAAGTCCTCCATTGCAACGTTCGTTGTAGTTATGCCAACTCAGAAACCATTTAAACGATTTGAAGTGGGGTAATGGATGGAACAGATGTCGTGTAAGTTCGGTGACCACTCAGATGCTTATTGTTGCGTTTTTTCTATCGCATGTGTACAATATCATAGCAAGTAATATAGTGGATCAATAAGTTCGGATATCGTTCCCACAAAGACTATTATTTAACAATTGATTAAATTATTCCAACTTTAATTTGATCGAAATCAAATAATAAAAATTGTAAATGGTGTCTAAATTATTCTAACTAAACTAAATTAATCTGACGTGTACAATTTATCGAATTTGAGTTTTAAAAGTATGAATGTGAATGCTAGGACTTACATCAATCAAGATTCATTACTATTGTAATGTTCGGTCGAATTCTTCTAAAGTATTCAATTTACACATCTCGAATTCTCATTGAGTCTATTTAACGAATTCAAATCCATATCTGTATATGAATCAACATTAGTTAAACAAAATATTAGTTCTAAGAATTTATCTTATGACCTTAATAATTAATATATGTATCTCTACACGTTATACTAAATTACCGAATTTTACTATATGGTCTAAATCTAAAACTCACATCCTGATTCGTAATAGATTCACATAATCATTGAATAATTGGCCAAAGAATTCAAAGCATTAAATTCATGAATAAAATCAATACATATGCATTTAAAGAATTAGAATCTTGAATGAAAGAGATAAATGATCACACATAGATTACATTATTCGTCCTAACTATAAATTTGTGTACTCATAATAATGAAAGAAAAACAAAAAGTATAGAGTTCATAACCAGATTTTGAAATCTTGATCATAGAAAGAATTGGATCTTGCACCAAGAATCTTCTTCTACCTCAAAAGTCTTCAAACCTTAGCTTTTGCTCTTTGATCTTGATGATTATGTTTTTTCTCTCCCCTCAAATTGTGTGGAACTCTTTCAAAAATGACAAAAACTTGTATTTATATTATTCCCCATGTTTTTGTCGAATGTAGGGTTTAATGGGTTTCAAAATGGGTCAAAAACGTGTCCTAAATACGCCCAAGCAGTGCCTCGGCGCCATGGGAGTGGCGTCGCGGCGCTGCGAAAGAAAACTGAAATGCACTTCCTTTAGTATTTTTATTATAACTTTCTCTTCCGATATTCGATTGAGACTATTCAAATTGGTTTGTAAAGATAACTCAAATGAATACAACTTTACTAGAAATACTCCCTCCGTCCCAAATATATAGGCTTGTTTAGTTTTTCACACGGATTAAGAAAGCATATTTAATGTCATTGGAAAATTAATTTTTGTCAAGATTTTTCCTAGTTTACCCCTATTTAATTTTCAGTGTGTAAAACTAAATTATTGTTGGAATTAATAAAGAATTTGAATTTTCAAGAAGTTTGAATATTAAGTGGAGAAAATTTAATAAGGGTATATNTGTGTAAAACTAAATTATTGTTGGAATTAATAAAGAATTTGAATTTTCAAGAAGTTTGCATATTAAGTGGGGAAAATTTAATAAGGGTATATTAGTAAAAGAACACAATAAAATATTCTACATTAGGAAACAAGCCTATATATTTGGGACAAGAGAAAAAGGAAACCCAGCCTATATAATTGGGACGGAGGGAGTATCTATTTTCCAATTCAAACATTTATTAGGCCAAAAATGGGTCTCTATCTCCAACTGAAAATCTGGAACATTCTTGTGCGGTTGAAAATTGATTTGTGAAAATATTTTGGTCATATTTCACTCCTTTTGACTTCTAGTTGCATCCATTTGATCCCTAGGATTCTCGAATATTCATCGTGAGTTTCGGCACAACTTTTGTGTCTTTACATTTTAGTCCCTAAACTTTGGATCTTGCTATTTTTGCCAATTTTCACTTCTTTTCTCCAATTTTTCATCAAACATAATTTCATCGTGAGTTTCGGCACAACTTTTGAGTATTTACACTTTAGTCCTCATACTTTAGATCTTGTCACTTTTTTCGCTAATTTTCACTTCTTTCTTTCAAATTCATTTTCTTTTATCGAGTTTCACCTAATAAACGAAATATACAATAAATTATGTTATAATTGTTCGAAAGAACTATTAAATGTCTATATTTTTAAGTCCAAATACACTTATCACGTATCAAAATTCAGTGACCATAACGTGACAGTACGCAAAGTTGAGTGACCATTCAAACTTTTTACTCCTCATCTTGCCCTCTTTCTCCACCTAGACAGACTTCCCCTCACAATGGCTCAAAAATTGGCTAGAATGACGCTCACAGATTTTTATAGTGCGGTAACCGAGAAATTGATTCGAAATTGTGCTGAGTGGCCGAGTTTAACTGTAATAATTTTAATTTTTAAGGAAGGTATTTGACTGTTTGTGGAATGCGTCAGAGAAAAAAAATACTCCAGGTGAATATGAAGTTTTTTTCCCAAAAAGAAAAGAAAATAACACACGATGCTCACCGTTTACCGTCACCGGAAAGAAGAAAAACTTAAGATGTGAGGGGGAAGGAAAAAAGGGGCGCTATTGATAAAAAAAAAATTTATTGAAGTTCAAAAGAATTAGTTCCGTGCACCACATAACAAAGAGAAGAATTAGAGGGACAAATAAAAGATCGCGATTGTGGTGTTTTCAAAAAATCGTTTTATGTTATTTTTAAAATGGTGGTTAATTAAGTAATTTTACTTATGAACATTTAGTAAACAAAAAAATTTAATTAAAATTGTAGTGTGAAAAATAAATTTTGTGGTGTTAATATAATTATTCATATTTTCGTCAACTTTCTCCATAAAACCTCGTAAAATAACGAATTTACCACCATCTTTAAATAAACAAAAAGAAAAGAAAAAATAAAGAATTAATTGCAATCATAGTTCCAAAATCTTCGAAAAGTATAAACGAGTCTTAATTAAAAAAATTAAAAAATAATAGATATATATTTCTTTACCAACCAATCCTACCCACCTCCTATTGAGACTTGGAGTTTGTCTTAAAATTTAATTCAAAAAAAAAAAAAGTTTAAACTTCTATATATTTGTCAGTAATCATTCAATGTAGGATTTATTCGTTAACATGCTCTCACAAGATGGTGACTCATTTGAGTAAATCAGTCATGAAATTCGTGTGTTCGTTATTGAGTCAAGCTTATTAAGAGAGATGGTTCAAATTCTTATATTTTGATTTATATTTCGATAATTATCGTATGTGAGATTTATCCCTTTACTTTTGAGACAAATTCTGGCTTAAATCTACAACAAGAAGTGGGTTCAAAAGAAGTTGAATTGGTAGAGCTATCTTACAAGTTTATATGACCAAATGTATATATTATTCCTTCTCAATTTTGCAACAATGCAATATTGAATCTCGAAAACTTTACCAATTAACCAACCTTCAATTTTATTTTATTAATCCACTGAATTGTCGGCGAATATAGAAGAAATTGAAATTCAAAAATGCAATATGCAAATCACTGGGGAGGATCACTGTAAATCAATGGAGTCTATTGGACTACCGAAGATGAGAGGAGTTGAAACATGGAGTGGGATAGGTATGGTTTTCACAACACTGGTTAAAATTATAATAGAGGAAATTACACCTAGCCCTGTT
>CAIGRT010051311.1:0-10446 GCA_903798405.1 Fraxinus platypoda | reverse complement strand
TGGCGATATGGTAGGCATTGACCCAAAGGTCAGTTGCCACCACCTGAATATTGACCCAAAGGTCACGGCTCATAGACAAAAGAGAAGGGCCCTCAACCCGGAGAGATATAAGGCCCTGAAGGAGGAAGTGCAAAAGTTGATAAAGAATGGCTTCATCAGATAGGCCATCTACCCAAAATGGGTCTTAAATCCAGTTTCGGTAAAGAAACACAATGGTTTACGGAGGGTGTGCATCGACTTTTCCAACCTCAACCAAACTTGTCCTAAGGACAATCTTCCTCTATCGAGGATAGACCAACTTGTGAACTCCACTGCTTGGCACGATCTTTTGAGCTTCATGGATGCCTACTCAGACTATAATCAAATCTCCATGAACCCACAGACGGGGAAAATACATCTTTCATCACTGATAGATGCATTTATTGTTGCAAGATGATGCCCTACGGGCTGAAAAATGTTGGAGCACCATCAGAGACTTGTTAACAAAATGTTCGCCAACTTTATTCGCAAAACAATGGAGGTCTACGTGGATGACATGATTATGAAGAGCTTAAATCAAATGATCATGTAACGCACCTAGATGAAAATTTCAAAATTCTATAAAAGTACAGGATGAGGTTGAACTCCCTTAAGTGTGCATTCGGTGTTGTCTCCGATAAATTCCTAGGATATATGGTCAACCAGAGGGGTATGTAGGCTAATCTAGTAAAAATCTAAGCCTTGATCGAGAAGAGATCCCCTAAAAAACCTAAAAAGGTGCAAAGCCTAACAGGACGTGTGGTAGCTTTACATCGTTTTATCTCCAAGGCCACCAATGAATGCCTCTCTTTTTTTAAAATTTTAAAAGGAAGAAAGAAGTTCCAATTGATGGATGAGTGTCAAGAGACCTTATAGGAGCTGCAAAAGCTCCTAGGGCAGGCCCCCTCCTCTCGGAGATCAAGTCCGAAGAGGCCCTGCAACTCTATTTGGCCATCTCCAATGAAGTCATTAGCGTGGTTCTTGTAATAGAAGAAATTACCCGCCAATTGCATGTTTACTACGTAAGCAAGGCACTTTTGATGGCAAAAACCCGCTATCCTGTTATGGAGAAGTTAGCTCTAGCCCTGATCACCACATCTAGAAAATTGAAGCCATACTTCCAAGTCCGTAAGATAATTGTGTTAACCAACTTCTCACTCAAGCAAGTGTTTCAAAAACCTGACGCTTCAGGAAGGTTACTGAAGTGGGAAGTTGAGCTCAGAGAGTTTGATAACGTTTTCAAAATAAAAACTTCTATCAAAGGTTGGCCATCGCGGACTTCGTGGCAAAATCTTCCAACGTCCCAGAAATAGAAGAAATAATTGAGCCTGCAGAACTCCTACGTGTAACTTGTTCATGGATGGTTCGTCTGGGGAAACAAGCTCGGTAGGGGGTGTAGTCCTAGTTAGCCCCGAGGGATATAAGTTGAACTTCACAGTGAAGTTTGGGTTTAAAGCTACAAACAACGCGGCTGAGTATGAGGCACTACTAGTCGGCTTAAGGTTGACTAAAGAAATGCAAGTGAGGAGGTTGTTCATTAATATTGACTCATAGCTAATAGTCAGTCACGTTAGTGGCAACTTCACAGCAAGGGATAAGGGCATGGCCACGTACCTCAAATTGGTGATGGATCTACTTTCATCTTTGGAAAAATTCAAGTTAGCTCAAATCCTACGTATTGAAAATGCCCATGTCGATGCATTGTCTAAGCTGGTTAGTGGTAAGGACTCGGAACTACTAACGTTTGTGCCAATTGAACACCTCTCAGAACCATCCACTGCTAAGGAAAAAGAGGTCATGTGGATAGAAGAAACACTTACATGGATGCAACATATAGTAACTTTCCTTAAAGATTAGGTCCTTCCCGATAACAAAGACGAAGCCTACAAGCTTAGAAAAATGGTAGCCCACTTTGTATTCTAGAATGATGTGCTCTACAAAAGAGGTTTTTCCTTACTCCTCGTTCGATGTATCGAAAGGGAGGAAGTAACCTACATCCTCCTCAAAATCCATGAGGGAGTTTGCGGTAACCATGCTGGAGGACTCGCATTCGTACAAAAAGTACTACGGCATGGGTACTACTGGCCTACATTGAAAAAAAGATGAGATCTAATTTGTATTAAAGTCGATAAATGCCAACGTTTCTCTCCTATCCAGTGACAAACTTCCTAAGAGCTAACAACAATATCCAGCTCATGGTCATTTTCCAAATGGGGAATCGACATTATAGGACCCTTACCCAAGGGTAGAGGTAGTGCAAGTTTTGTTATTATCACTATTGATTACTTCACAAAATGGGTTGAAGCCAAACATCTGGCCAAAATTACAGATACCAACACTTTCATATTTTTGTGGAAGATTATTATATGCCGATTCAGAATTTCCCATTCAATCATATCAGATAAAGGGCGACAGTTCGATAACAAAAAGTCAAGAACCTGTGTGAGGAGCTGGGAATCAAACATTTTTCCACGCCTCATCACCCTCGAGCGAATGGGCAAGTAAAGGTCGTAAACAAGTATACCCTGAAAAAAAAAAGCTTGACGCCTCCAAATGAGTATGGATTGATGAAATACCACAGGTTGTAGGCAATCCGGACTGCAAACCGAACACCAACTGGAGAAATACCTTTTTCAATGGCCTACGGTACTGAAGCAATGAGCCCAGTAGAAGTTGGATTACCCTCTCCCCGTCGATTGCAATTCAATGAAATATCCAACAATGAGTTGAGAAGATGTGAGCTCAATTTCCTCGATGAAAAGATGGATGAATCTCAAGCAAAGTCAGCAGCATATCAAAGAAAGATGACCCATTAGTACAACGCAAGAGTTAAGAAAAGGTCCTTCCGAATAATTGACCTCCCATCTTCCAATGAACCAGGCATAGGTACGCTGGTCTAAATGGAAAGGTCTGTACCACATTAAATAAGAACTACGACCTGGCACCTATTGAATAGAAGATCTAGCTAGGAAAATGCAACCCCGCCTGTAGAACATAGAGCATCTTAGGATATACAACCATTGAATGGGCTTTAGGCTGGAAGATCTTTCCCAGCCTATGTAAATTTTTCGAAGTGATTCAATAAAAATACGTTTTATTTAAAATACTTAAAGCACATGCCTCCCATGATGAAGCTGAACATCATGAGAGAAGTTCTTACATTGATGAACCATCCACTATGTATGGAAGCATGAGCGCCTTAAAAAAGTGGGTCAGATCCCTAAAGAGAATACCTTACTAGTTCTCCGAAGCATACAAATCATGCCTCTATTAACAAATATGAACATTATGGGAGAAGCCCCTACAATGATGAAACATCCACCATGTATAGAAGAGTGAACGCCTCGAAGATGAAGATCAGAACCCTAAAGGGATTACCTCATTGGTTTCCTGGGCGTACAACACATGCCTCCCATGATGAAGCTGAACGTCATGGGAGAAGTAGAAACAATATTGGAAAACATGTTTAAAGTTTCATGTGTCCTCAATCTTAATCACGTTTGAAATGTTTGGAAGATTGTCTTTGGAGGTCATCATATTTACTTCAATTTAACTTGCAAGTTTGTATTTGTGCACCTTATTAAGGTCCCAACACTTGTAAGTTAAATTGTGTTTGTTAAGCACATTATTGAGGTCCCAACACTTCATTCATCACAGTTCAATTATTGAAAACATGAAAATAGAAAAACATGCACCTCATTGGTAAATAAATCACTGTACAAAAGAGGGCCTGAACCATTACATAGAAAATAAAATAAAAAGCATATACTATGCTGGAAGTGGCAGGGAATCCGACGCCTTAGTAGTAGGTGCTTTAGCAGCTGGAGCTTCTTGGCCTGAAGCTACGTCCTCAAGAGCACCATCTTGGTCAATCTACCTCATCCTCAGTAGGGGTCTGAGGCACCTCATCCAAGAACTCTACTTTTAGTTCAGTAGCATTAAGTTCTGGGTAAAGCTTTCTTACCCTATCTCCCACTTCAACGTATGTAAACCTCATCCAATAGGTGCCGAAGTACTGGTATTCCTCTGTCCAGTAGAAGTTGGTGATGTAGTCCTTCATCATCTCTTCACCAGCTTTCTGAGCATTGGCCAGCTCAGCCTCCTATACATAGTGCCTTATTTGGGTTTCCAAAAATCCATTTACTTTCTTGAGCTTAGCATTTTATAAGTTGGCCTTCTCCAGAACTTCGGTTTTCAGCTTCTAATGATTGTTTGAAGTTTTAACATTTTTTGTCGAAGAAGCCACTGCGCACTGGGATTCATGGACTTCTATCTTCAAAGCTTCGATCTCCATTAAGGCATAATCTAACTTAGCTGCTCCTTAAGTCTGCTGGGCCCTCAGCCTCAGCCTTTAATACTTTCATTTCTTTATCTGTTGAGGCCAATTTTTCAATCGACTCTCAGTAGAATGTTTGAATATCCTTAAGTACTTTTTGATATTCCTGGTCGACCCCAATGGCCCTAGCACTTTGGCTCTCCAAGGTCGCCGTCAGATCCACCGCATCACAGGTGGAGACATAGTTCTGCCACCTATCAGTCAAAAAATTGTTAAATTTTGCAATGGCACCCTGGACCTCAAGTAGCAGCATGTCCATCACTGCTGGGACAATTTTCTCCTCTACCCAGCCAAAAATCTTCCTGATTTTCCAGAAGTCCTTACCACAGGATCCTTCTTCATAGCCTCGGATGTCTGTGGTCTCCCTTGCCTTTTGAGCTTTTACAGCCATGAAGGAAAACTGCATCAGCTTTGGAGGTAGTGAGGGTTGGAATTGCTTGGCCACTGGGACACTTGTTGTGTCGAACTTCCTAGAAGCAGGGCCAGTGCCATGGTATAACTTTCTCTTCTTTTGGGGGCTCCTCCACCTTCTCCCTGCACTTGTCCATCTTCTAGGCCCTTTCTTCATCACTTCTATCAACATGTTCTTTGTTGAGGCATTCAAGTTTCCCCCGACATGTAGGCACCTTCGGAGGATGGCTTTAAAGCTCGAGGGCTCACTGTGAAAGTTACCTTTAAAATAGAAGCCTTGTCAAGGGTGGGGTATTTCTTCTTCCCAAAGTCATCTACAAACAGTAAAGATACAATGTTAAAATTAGTACTAAATTCTCAATACATCTACATGGAGCCTCGGTATTTACCTCTTGAAGCCATCAATCCAAAGTCGAGGAAGAACTTGCTACGATCAATTAGGCGATCGAAGTGGCGTAACCTCTAGGGATGTTTGTAGATATCTTCGATGACGTCTCACTCAGCTTGGGAGAGTTTGAGATGAGTCCCTGAAACTGCAAACCAAGAAGCGTCAGATAATGTTATAAGCAAATGATAAGTTTTAAAAAGAGAAACTCACGAGTTTCGAAGTACTGGGTTGGTACAGTTCAAGATGGGACCGTATTTTCCTCAACCATTTGCCACTTACCCTTTACCCAGAACCATGACTCTTTCCACCCCTTGATAGAAGATGGCAGATCCACTACGAAAGGGGCATGATCCCCACAGAGTCATATAGTACCACCTATGAGACTCCCATTTCCCAAGAACCCGATGTTGGAAAAGTGTTTAGAAAACATAAAGGGGTAAGCCCTTCCCAAGTGAGGTTTCCTTCCAAAAGAAGTACGTCCCAACCAACTGGTTCCACCCATTAGGCAACAATTAAGTTAGAGCCAACATATAAGACCTTGCACAACCCTAAAAAATGGGTGCAAATGTAGACGCATACAACAAAAACTCACTAACTGCGACACATCCTGGCCTCGGATAACAGGTACGTTCGTGGGTTTCATGTTCTAAGAGTTTTATGGAATCTAGAATTCTATATTTCTCCCCAAGTTCAACCATTTTTCCAGAGGTTATAGCAGAAGGGATTCTTCGTGCCCCTATCCCGCATCGTAATCAATGGAACCTTCACTCATAGTCCAAAAACCTCCATCTGACCCTCCAAACATGGCCTGTTTCCCAACCCTGACAATGATTTTTCTCCCACTGCTAGCATTAGACCCAGAAGCCATTGAAATTGAAAAAAGATGGAATGAAGGATGGAAAATAGAGAAATTGCCTAAATAAAAAAGAAACTTTAAGAACGTGACGTAGTCGGAGAACAAAAATGACCTCAACGTTTTTTGAATGCTAGAGAGATTTGAAGATTTTTGCAAAGGTAAAAAACTAATGCAATGGTAGGTTTTTGGCTTTTATAGGAGGAGAAGACGAAGCATATCCATTGAATTTAGACCTATTCCATCTAAAGCATCCATTTTTAACCTCATCTGAGGTGCTGAATTCAATTGATGCGTATGTTTCACGCAAGCACCTCGGCGCATCAGTTTCAAAATGCAGCACCATGTCCATCATCGCGCATGCAATATATAACATATGTATGTATATTGGAAGTCGAAACGCTTCAATTGTCTTTTCTTGGTAACGTACAAAAAATCAAATCGTTGGCACTAAAATCAAAAGCATGCCTTATTGTTAATTGAAACAAGGAGTCTCAAACACTTCCCTACCTCGGCCCTTCAAACAAATTTCAACTATTTTTATTAAAATAAGGAGCCTCAGCAATTCAGCACTTCCCTGCTTCGGCTTACCAAACAAATTTCAGTTATTTTTATTAAACAATGAGCTTTAGCAGTTCAGCACTACATAAGTATAAGAAGACATACGAGAATCAAGTTCAACTTCGAACTCCAATTATGATATCAATATCTATGCTTGGACTTGGGAACTATTTTGTTGTCAAAAACTAACCATGATAGGAAAACCTACTCTAAAGAGATTCCATTTAAAATAGAAGTCCACGCATGGACTTGGGCGACTAATGTTACGCTTCGCCACCGGCGTCCCACGTGGCCAATCAACCGTAATCCTTTTATCGAAGCCAAGTGGCATCCCACGTGGAGTGCATAGGACCTACCAAAGTCCACTAAATCTTGAGCACCGAAGTCCACTTTCACAGAAGAGGTTCCATGGGAATGGCCCGCCGAAACCCCTTTGCTGAAGTGGTGAGTCTCAACGAAGTCAAATCTAAAGCTCTGCCGAAGTGGTGAGGTGCAACGAAGTCAAATCCGAGCTCTACCGCGACAAGTGATGACCTACATTTGAAGATCCTGAATTCATGAAATCTTGTTAGAATGATTGATTTGACTCCTCTAATGAATAATATATCGAAATCTTGTCAGCATAGATTATAGGATGGTTGCCCCTTTTTTGGGAGCATTTAATGCGCCACATGCTAGTTATGTCAAAATTGATATCTAGGATAAAATGTTTTTACCTAGGATAAGATGTTTAGGTTAAAGAGATAAGGCCACTTGTCCTCTCATCCCATGATTACCATTTCATATGTAACACTATAAATATTCATCATTGTGTCATTGGGGAGGAATGCTAATACATCAATTATAAGTTATATATTCTCTCCTTTTGAGTTAAATCTTTTGTTGCTAAAGTTAGATGTTTGATCTTGATCTTTATTCTAATTTTTTGTTGATCGTTTCTTTATCATGTAATTTCACTTATATATCTTGTCAGTGCACGAACATATTTGTCTTGTGCTACAAAGCTTCTCCCACATTCAAATCTGAAATATCGTCAACTAGTAATCTGTTCACACGTGTTGGAATTAACTTGCGTGGACCCGATATCTGTTGTCCATGTCAATGGTACAAAAAACGAGGTCAACTGTGGAATCAATGATGCATGATTACTTGATACTTCTTCATATAATGGTCCCATCACCAAGTATGAACAATGATTTGAGTAGATTTTTTGGGAGTCCTTATGAGCCGGCACTGGTGGACTCGGGGGGAAGGGTCACGTGACCCCTCCAACTTTTGAGATTTTTTTTTTTTTGATAAAGTCATGTTTGGTATCGATTAACATTTAAATTTTAATTTAAATCAAAGTTAACAATTAATTTTAATAACATATTTCATGGAATCCATAACCATTTAACTTTTATCAAAATTTACTAAAAATTTGACTTTAATCTCCACCGAACAGGGCAAAATCATAATAAATTTAAATTTTTCTATTTTCTCTTGCTCTCTTTTACTTTTTTTCTCGCGCATTTTAACAAAATCTTAACCCTTCTAATTTTTTAAAATTTGCATATAATTTCTCTACAAATTATCACATTTACTACAAATCTTCACTTTCCAATCAAATTTTCAAGTAATTAGAAACTAAATTTGCATTTTCTCATATCAAACTGTGTATATAGAATGTGTCTGAACTCATTATATCCCATTTGACTTATATTTAACGAATTGTGTTTATTTGATTGATTATTAGTATTGAATATTAGTTATATGTTTTTCCTTTCGATTACTTGAATTGATTGTTTGTATCAAATACATTATACGATTTTTAAACGTAAATATGCATTTTCTNGTGTATATAAAATGTGTCTGAACTCATTATATCCAATCTGACTTATATTTAACGAATTGTGTTTATTTGATTGATTATTAATATTGAATATTAATTATATGTTTTTCTTTTCGATTGCTTGAATTGATTGTTTGTATCAAATACATTATACGATTTTTAAACGTAAATATGCATTTTCTTGTAATGAACAAAATATTAATAAAATGACTCTTTGAAATCAATTGGATGAAAATGATTAGTAAAATATTAATGAAGAATTTTTTTTTAAATGTAAATCTGTATTGTCTCGAGTCAAGTATGAATCATTCAAAAATCAAAAACAAAATATTCGATTTGTATAGGATTTGATTGTGCATCAACTCAAAATGTCTGTGTCCGCCAGTGTGAGCCGGTTGAAAAGTTGTTAATTTATTATTTTAAAAGCTAGCGTGCAACCAGTATTTCAGTGAGCAATGGTGATAAAAATCTTACAAAAAGAACGATAAGAAAAGAGCATAAAAAAATTAAGAAGTGTTTGTCTAGGCCATTTCCACCATCTTCGTAAGAACCGTTGCTCTTATAATCCTGGACACCTCTCACTTCTGAGGGGCCATCATTGGATAGTCCAGCGGCCCACTTATTTTTATTGCTCTCAGCAAAATCCCAAAGCAACTCAGTGATGTCCCGTTTTCCATTTATCATAGTGTAATCCATGACAGGGGTTTTGTTTGAACCAGATCTTGAATTCCTTCCTCCATTTTCAACATTTCTTTCTTCTCTTTGAAAACTCAAAGATAGTACGTCAAATTCCAATGATGAAGAGCTGGTGATCGTGTTTCTTGAATGGTCGTGATCATTGAAGTAAACAGCGTCTTGGTGATTTTGCTGATATAAAGATGAACCTTCTGTCCTCCAAATGTCGACAGGTACATCAGATAATGAACTTGAACTGAATCTGGAACTGAAATCTGATGCTAAAGAGTTGATGCTCGGGCTCCTGGAGTGGTCGTGAGCCATTTGCCAATACTCCTCACGCCGTATTACAGCTCTCACCAGCCTTTCCCAGTTGTCATAATTCCTCGACATCTCTGTTTGAGGTTTGCTTCCACCACCACAACTTCAATATATATAAAGTAGCTAAGTCAATACCAACTAGCTTTGAACATTCAAAACTGGAATAAGAACCTTTAATAAATTTTGACTCACGCGGCGGTGCACAGAAATCCAGAACAGGTAATTTGTGGAGCCCAAGAAATGACAGACGAGTGTGAAATCAAACATGTGGGAGACTCCCATGGGGTTGAGCCCCAAGTAAAATATTGAAAAAAAACCTCACCCACTCCCCGTGTTGTGAGTATCTATTTTCTTTCTGTGCATTCTACTTCTATACATGAAGTAGAATTCTTTTATCTTTATGGTTAATATCCAATTTGATCCTTGAACTTATAGGCGTGCTCACAATTGTTACTAAACTTTAAAATGTCCATATCACCTATCAACTTTAAGATATTTACCGCATTACAATGGCACCCTGACTAGTGAAATTCCTTTTTGGAGTAGGGGCATGGACCGGAACAATTAGGTGGGATAGTAGATCGTCTAAGAAATCACTTTTATGAGAGCCCGAAAAAATTATTACATATATCTCCCAATTTAAAGGCTTTATTCAGATATGTGTCTTTTATAATTCATAAAAATTTAGAAAACAAGATAGATTAGTTCAGTCTTTATTTGTAAAAGTATTTAGAACTTAATAATGTAGATATTTTAGTAAGTCCAATTAAAATAAGATTTTTTTTTCTTTGAATTCCTTATGATACTTCGGGGTAGGAACAATTGGTGAATTATAATATATATATATATGTCTGTTAACATACAAAAAGTGTAGTCCAAAGTGAACAGTCCAAGGAACGAAGCCCAATTAGGAAATTCAGGATGAATGCCCAAATTGGATCATTATGGAATGTAGTGAAAACCCACGAACAAATTACCATCATCGCCCAATCTTGCAAGACGCCCAGGATCTGAGCGAATTGAGTGCCTTATTGTCGCCCAGAGCGATGATC
>CAIGRT010051308.1:0-19491 GCA_903798405.1 Fraxinus platypoda | reverse complement strand
AAAAAATTCAAGATAATACTAGTGAAATAAGATCTAGAGAAATTAGAAGACTCCGTGAAGAACTTAAAAGAGAAAAAGATACAAAAAAGTGGGAAAAGATAACAAAAACTATAAGATATCACCAATACGAGCAAAAAACAATATTTGATTTGGTTACAAGAAAATACTGAGTTAAGATTATCAGGATTAACTCTAAGAACTTACGATCCAAATGAAAGAATTGTAAGATATAACCCTGAACAATCTAATAATTAAAAGATACATGGCATACTTTGCAAATAAAGAAAGTAAGGGCAAAATAGACATTTTAAACCTATCTGGTGACTTTCTGGTAAAAATCTTCTGTACGTGTAACATTACTCTTATTTCACAATGGAAATGTATCGTGATAGTATTTTTGTGTAGCTTTTTAGTTTAGATTTGTTTTACAGTTCCTCATAGTAATGTGTTTTTTTTTTTATTAATTTTGGTATAACCGTCACTTAAGCATGTTGAGTTAAATTCCGATTATATACTATAAGCATGTTAAGTTGAAAGCTAATGTTAAATATCTTCTCTCGATTTAAATGCAGATGGTACAACAATATTAGATGATGTCATAGAGAAATGTGCGCTTCCCACTTCTAATGCCATGGTCCAACCTGAAAGTAAATTCCCAGAAGAAGGATTCATAATATTGATTTTGGTAGCCGAGCAAATAATTAGATGTTAGTAGGCTATTTTGTTATTATTTGACATTTTGGATAAGTAATTTGGCTCATACTTCTTTTGCGTAGGCGATGTCACTGACATACCAGTGGTGACCACCATACTCGTTTAAGGCGACAATGCAATAACACAAAGAGGCCGCGATGGACACACGTTCGCTTTCCCGCAGCATCTATCAGGACTCCGTATACCATGGGTAAGGGAAAGAGAAAGAGAGTCAAAATTTAGTGTCCAAGAAGTTTGTTAATACTATAATAAACACTATTTGGTGGTTGTGTACTAAATGACCGTAGTATGGACAATTCTCTAGGACTTTGATTATAAACGCGCTTTGGTGATTGTATATATATGTGCTTATGAATCTTCGTTGAACTCGACGACCATTGATGTGGACAAAATTTGCGTACGTCATCTGCTATAATATTTATTGTAGTTTTATCATGGATTCATGTGGTAACGTATATACCGAATGTTGTGCAACAACATATTCCTTATGCATCTTATTTTTAGTGAAGTTTGCAACCAACTGTCAGAATGACAGGAACCTTTTGTCGAGACCGACAGTCTAACTTTTGGGATGTGATGAAATATTTCATTTGTGAACTTAAACACAACTACTGTCTTTAAATGGTAATGAAACGTCAGTGATAATATAACCACAGAAGGTATAGTGCCAACATTGTGACATGCCAAAAAAAAACCATTAACAAGTTAGGAACATAAATATTCTATCGGGATCGACGGTTGAACTGTCGAAATGTAATGAAGGAATCTATCTATATGAGAACTTTGCTGTGAAGTTATTGTTACATGACTGATTTTTGCAAATGATAATGAAACAATAGTGATAATATAACTTAAAAATGTACAACGCCATTATTCGGTCATACAAAATACAACTTCAACCAGTTTTAGACATCAAGCCTATGTACGTGAGTGGTGTTACAATGGGGTTGGAAGCCAACTATACCACAGCGTGTGCATTTTCTAATTCGTAGGGTAGACTTGTATCTGGATCGCTTGCGTCATGTGGGTGGTTTTGTCCCCTCTCCACTACAATTCGTCATCCACATGAATAAACATTTCCACATGCGATACTATGAATCTTAAATAATTACTCATACTTGAAAAAATTGAGATTACAATGGTAAAAATACTGGACAATCAATATATTGACATTTAATAGCTTGAAAGTGGCACATTCGAATGGTAAATCCATAGTTGAAATGTCTATCCCGAGAGTTTCGAAATGTCGAGTTCGACGATTGAAATGTCTAACCCGACGGTTTCTAAATGTCGAATTCGACAGTTGAACTGTCGAAACTGACGAGAAGCATATATGTGGGTGATTGGAACAAATTTTTCATCACATTAAGTGTTGTCATCAATATTATACTATCGAATGACAAAATTTTCTTCCCAAATAATTTGCACAGTAAATCATTAAAGACGGAATCCTTAAAAACATTTATTGGGTTTGATTAGAAGAAATTATTCAAAACATTAATGGTGATAATCAACTCTCAACTACAATATGACAACATCTTCCCAATACATAGTTCAATGCTTCATTAAATATATAATCATCCACAACATTTTGTAGATGATAATAGTATCTTTATTCTAGAAGATTTGAAAAACCAAACATATCAATGAATAATAATTTCGAATAAATATGACCATATTGTATTTAACATTTCAAAAGTAATAAGTTATAAAATAAAAATATAAACAATTTGTAATATGTTAACCTCTTAAAATGGATGATGAATCAAATAATAATGAATTCTTCATTAATGAATGGAGAAAATTGTTAAAAGGTTATGGCTTGTTAATGGTAGAAAAAATTGGTTTATGGTCCTTTTTAAAAAAATTTTTTTATTATTAACAAAATTTATATTACCCATTATAATATACATATATCTAGTGTTTATAGTACAAAAATTAAATCATTACTTCATAGCGTTGATGACATTCAAGTCAAGCATTAATGAACATTAAATGCTCCTAAATATGTATCACTAAGGGTAAATTGGACATGTCACAAAAAAAAGTGACATTTTTTTAGCACCATTAGTAAATTTGACAAATTTTGGTGTACTTTTCAAATTTAGTGACATTTATGAAAAATTCACATATAAAAATATAACAACAAAAAGCAATTAATAATACAAGTTTTATTTTATTTGATTTGATTATTTATTTATTTATTTTTAATACGAGCGAATAGAGGGTTTTAATTTTATACAAGGATGTTTCGAAGTTCAAAATTTTTAGATTGAAAGGAAATGATGATAATAATAATAATAATAATAATAATAACCAAACAAGTTGAAACTTGAACTTTAGCAATCCGTGAAACAAATTGTGAAAACAAAGAAATTGATCTAGCTTCGAAATTTAGACCTCGTGTGGTGCAAATTTTTTAAATAAAAAATATTTTTTTTAGATAATATGTGGTTGAAAATAATTTTTTTTAAAAAAATTATAAAAAATATGTGTCAAACTAACTCTTAAGAAATCGCAATGTTGCCTGTGAAGCAACCTTATTTTGCCCGCACCTCTCATCCGGCAGGAGTCAATAGTAAAACCATTCAATGAAGTTGGAAAATGACTGCTAATCATAATACAGTCTTTTGAGCCTTTGTCAGGGAATTCAAACGATAAGTTCGTAATATGAATGAATGATAAAATGTAACAACACAACAACTAAGAGCCGAACTCGCCTGACTACGTTATCGAGTTTTAAGTGAAATTTCTTGTTAACTATTGAAATTGGGCAAGTCATACAAGCATGCTAATTAGAAGAGGAATAATGCTATATGTACATTATGGTATACATAATGATGTCCATAATGTACATGTGGCGGCGTGGCGCCCTCTTATTGGGGGGAGTGCTTGTGGGCCAGGTGCTCCCCCCAATAGGGGGGGCGCCACATGTACTTTATGGACACCATTATGTGTACCATAATGTACATGGAGCATAACCGAGTCTATGTGTATAGAAAAAAAAAATACATAAAAAGCATACAGAATACACACAAATAGGTGGATCCCTTTTTTGGCAATATTTAATTTACATGAGGCCCACCACCATGTACATACCTGTATTTTTTCTGGAAGCAGAAATATTCGCTAGTTATACAATAGCTCGAAAAGAATGACTTTTCTAAATGTGATTCTGAGAAAAGACAAGAGGAAAAGTGAAGCCAACTCGAGCTGATGTCAAAACAAAAGGTCAAAATCACTTTGGCCGGTGAGGAACATATTCCCAATGGGCTTCTCTCAAGTTGCTTTCTTCAATTCCCAATCAACTTTCACCTTCTGCTGCCCATTCCATTCCTTTCTCGTTTTCCCTATTCAGATTCTCCAAAGCAAGAATCTCTTTCCCTCTCAAATTGGGAGCTTTATTTGTGCTTTAAAAGTAGCTTAAAAAGCTACTTTTTGATAAGTAATTTTAGTCCTTCAAACCGCCCGTTTTGCCTCATCGAAGGCCCACCCAGAAAACCTCCTATGCGTAAAACAAAAGAATAAGCATACTATTCGTTCCATTCCCCTAGCTGGAGTGGACTCCATCCCTTCTTCAAACGTCAACCCTACTTTTATATATGGTGTCTTTCAACTTGTTTGACTAAAGATTCTTTGATGCCACGTTATAATTTTTTCAACTTGATGATCATTTTGATTATACTATCCTTGTGTATAGATTCCCTTTTTCGACATTTTGGTTAACGTGTTAGATGTGCACGAGTGTCGGGAGTATTACAATGAAAATTAATGTACTTTAAATTTTGAGCATCTAAAGTATTGACTACTCGACACTATGTGGGAACAACAGAAAAGCGTTCTCGCTTAACAAAGAGAGCACAACATGCCCATTGAATGCAATCAGCTCTGTGTTGGATTTCAGATTCGATGGCAACTCATAAGATACAAGCAATTCCGTAATTGCTTGAAGGAGCGGACAAACAAAATAACCAAACTAAGCCCCTTTTGATTCAGTTAAAAATCATATTTTTAGAATATTTTGATAAAAGTTAATATAAGTTGTGGATCTCATAAAATGTGTGGTTAAAATGAATCTGCAAAAAAGTAAACTTTAAAAAATGGGGCCAAACATGAGCCAAGACAATTGTGCAATAAAGTCTTCCATTCAATATCGACATATAGTTGCAATTTTCTCAACTGCTTCAATTCCAAATTAGGAATTTTGGATCAAGTATTTCAGTTTCCTACATGTGATCAGTGATGTCTGAAACATTATCAGCGGAAAATAAAACAAAAACAAAGATTTCTGAAAATTTTGGGAGGTCTTATAATTTATTGACACGTTTTAGTAGGAAAATTAGATAGCATAGTACTAAGAAATAAAACGAAGTTGTAACATGATTCATGATAGTGTCCAATCCATTTTAGTATTGTGTACCAAACATGTAGGGAATGTAATTTAATACCCTGTCACAGATTTGGGAACATCGCAGCACATGGATACATAAGAACTTATTTCGAAAGGAACACCAACTTTGCAGATACAAAAAGTAATTTACAGTTCTTACTGCATACACATTAATAATGTGATAAATCTTACTCTTGGGTTCAGGTCAATCAAGTGGTTCGACTCGAGAGTACTTCTAAGTTCTACTTGGATTTATCAGTCCAAGTGAGGTTACACTGTAGTGGGAGCAAAATAATTATGTGCTTATGATATATATGTCAGGTGTTTGATGTTTCAGCTGGAAACATTTCAAGAATAAATCCCAAGCATGCCCTTTATATAAAGTCAAAAGTCTTTATTTCATAATATTATTATAATCTTATTGGTATTTTATCTGTCAATTACTTTCATTCGAACTTGTGGGCTGTTAGTAGTTTAATTATAGAAGATTTTATGTTTTAAATTCTAAATTTGTAATTACAGATATTATGAAACAAGAAAAAGAAACACAGCACAGCACAGTAAGAATATACGCTAAAATCGGCACTTTTTCAGATTTTCTGAGACTGGTACGTTTAAGAATCTTAGGTAGTTTTTTGAAATTTCCCAGTTTCTATTGTTTTAGAATAAAAGTACTTAATTAATTATGTATGATCATCAATCTATGGTCAATTGTAAAACAATAGGCCGAGATAGACAAGCAAAGTTGTTTTGTTTGAAATTTAACATTTTTCTATCAGATAAAAGCTCTATTTATTTCTACAAGAATTTGAGTATTTGAGTTGGAACTCGAAAAATCTGAAAGAGAGAGAAAAAGCAGAAGATATTTTGCACAGTGTGTTTCTGTGTTAGCTTTAACAGGAAAGCATTGTGTTCTATTTATTTTTTTCCATGGATTTGAAAAGTGCCCTGTTGCACGGGTTTCTATTTTTGATATGTTGCCTATTTCTTCTACTAATTTTCTCTATTTTTAGCCACCCACCTTTCTTCTTGCTCAGGCGCCATTGGTCTTTTTGCTAATTATTCTTCATTTGTAGCTTGTTTAGCCATCTTCTGGGATTGACAAACCATGAGGCTAAACGCTATTCCATCCAATGTACAATTTCCGCACCTAGTCCTCGAGCTTTTACTCCTTCATCAGTCCAATCACCCATCTTTACCCTGCCTTCTTCTACAAAGAAATATGGAAGGGTTCGAATTTCCAACCCTTTCATGTGTAAAATATTCTTCTAAGTATCATATTTTCAAGAAGTCTATTAGAATTTGGGTGTGACCCGAATTCTTTGTTGAAAATGATTGAGAGTTCTAATTAAACTGCACGTTAAGAAGAATTCTTTTTTGTAATGCTTTTGGAATTCTATTCGAAGTTTATTTGACAAATTTTATTTGAAAGCCCATTGGGAGTTGGAATTTGTGTTGAACTTGGAGAAAAACATCCTTGAAAGACAATTGGGTCGGAGACGAGGTGCCTAGATGTTGACAGATGTACATTAAAACAGCGAGCGAGCGCTGGGCGCCCGAAGAGTGGCATCGCGGCGCCAATAGTGTTGTTTGTCTCCTTTTCCGTTTTGGACTTTACTTTTGGCCTTCTACTTCAACCACAACTCTACTATTAGGGTTTGGATGTCCCATACTTATTCCCTATATATAGTTGGCTCGTCATTATGATTTAGTAAAAAGTTAGAAACATTGTAAACACACAATCTTTGTATTATTTCTCCATATTATAATAAAATTTCCATTCTCTACAAAATTACAGTGTTTTTGTGATCTTTACTTCATATTGTGGCTTAATTCTCTTATTTTCTCCCACAAAATGGTATTAGATTAATTCGGTATTATTTCCGCTTTTCACAACAAATTAGTATCAGAGCATTTTAGTTCATAACAAAGACTTTCTCAAGAGGCCATACTGTTACGCAGTCTTGATGTTCGAATTTGGATGAAATTTTTCACGGAGACCAACTAGCTAAAGGGTTTGGTATATGGGTTGGTAGAGAGGATAAAGGATATCAAGAAAACAAGCAGCATTGTTCAATATCTGATGGATACTTTTCTAGTAATAAATATGGAATGAATGAAGAGTCATTTTCCCGTCTTAATTTTCTTTCTTGGAGTCTATGATACTCAGAATGAGGCCAAATCCACAAGGTGTTCGTGCAAAACCCGCAAGTCTATATGATCGTTGACAAGTAATAGATTTGATGAGTTAAGAGGACCGTCCCACATGAAATAAATTCAATTCAAGTTTACTAGTTTTGTATGAAATTCAAAATATGTAAACAAAAGAAATTTTGATTTTGTGATTATTCTAAATTGATCTAGTAAAGTGGTAAAAAGTGTTTGTATCAAATTGTGGATGATTGTATTAGATTTCGAATTCGTCTATTGCTATTTATTTCAATTCTTGATTTGTAATCTAGTTCCGTTCATGCGTTCTTGACAATCGGTAAAGTTATGATATATAATTTTTTTTTCAAGACAAATTAAAGGATAATTCTTGTTGTACATCACCTTGTACATCAAGGTGTCCATAATGGACACCCGGCACCCTCTCATTGGAGGGAGTGCCGACCCCACCAACCCTCCCTCCAATGAAAGAGCGGCCGGTGTCCATTATGTCTACCCTTATGTTAGTGGTGATGTACCACTACCATTACCCCAAATTAAATATATCTTAACCATGACTCGAATCTATTCCTAACCAGAATTTGAATGATTAGAATGTATTAAAATTTAGATTATCGACATAATTGCACACATGATAAATGTTATTACTAACATCTATTGTACATATGTTAATTTTACCACATTCTAAACTTATTGTGAGTCTCCCAACACTACAACAAGCAAATAATTATCTAATTGGTGACTAATCAATTAAATAATGCAATGGGTATTCAAAACTAATCAAGAAACGTAAGAAATAAACTAAATTATTAGTCTTGAATTAAAACAAATAAACAATAGTGTTCATCTTCATCCAATACAAAAACGGATCTAGTCTAGCATATAATATATAAATTACAAAAAGAATAATAACAAAATATCACATGGATCATGATAGAATGCAAAAGGTGTTGATCTTCAATTCCAATGTTGAATTCTTCAAAGTCTTGATGTAATTGACATTTGTTTCCTTCCTAGGGCATGATCTCCTCTTTCAACATATAGGTAATTGGCCCTTGTTCTTGATGAATTTGATGATGATATTTTGTATGAAGAATTATCTAGAATAATGAAGGCTATATCCACAGACATTATAGAATTATGTAGAAGAAGAAGCCACCGACATTGTCATCTATAAATAGTGGTTGTATATATCATGTATGTGTGTGAAAAAAAAAGTGTGGAGAGAGTGGTGAGCAGAGAGAGAAACAGAGAGAGATGGCAGTGAGATATATGCTATAGTAGGTCTAGCAATTAAGTGTGAGATTGGTCTCCTATAAATAAAATAAGTGTGGGTGGAAGTGTCCAAGTGTCTTTTGTATAAATTTTTGTCTTGATAAATTATCTTGCTCAACAAAGATGGATATGTAAAAAACATTGGTGGAAACATGCAAATTGGCAATTCACCAAAGAGTAGTGAGCAAGATTTGAAAAGTGTGGAAGAGGTAAAGGAAAGCTGGTCTTTAGCATAAGCAATCTGGTGGTCTAATATAGATAGCATGAATTTGTTATTTTCAATTTAATGTTGCGAGGCTTCTTCGACTTCCTTTCTTGTAAGAAGTAGAAAGCTGGTTTTGGCGCAAGCACTCTAGTGGTCTATTATAGATAAGATAAATATGTTATTTTATCACAAGTACTGTCAATTTGGTAGTAGCACGCGCTTTTTAGTGTAGTTTGCCTCAATATACTTTTTATGCTGATTTTAACAGGGCCGAGGAGTGCTACAAGCGGGCAGTTCAAGTGTTGCCACCAGATGCAGAGTCCCTGAGCCAGCATGCCAACTTTTTATGGACAATCGAGCCATAGAATTCTTATTATGCCTTTAGATTTGCCAGTATCTTGTGGAGAATTGGCAATCCCAGAAGGCGGCTAAACAGCATTCCTGGAAGTTGAATATATATGTGCATTTGTACAGCAGTCAAAATTTCCCTGAACTTGGCTGTAATTTATGTGTACCGAAATGAAATGCAATGTAGTTCAAGTGAAAGTTGTTAGATAAGTATTTTCATCCAAACAAAATCAATCTTCAAGATCATCTTCAGCATCGTTGATTTTGACGTAAATTGAGGCATGATGTTTTCGCAACAAATTTCGATGGATGAATAAGTCCTAAAAGTATTGACACGCCACCGCTTACAAAGAACAGAATGCCACTAATGTGAATCACCCCTTGCAGAAACTGCCCCATGTTGTCTCCAGTAAGAATCTGGATTATTTCAGCTGCAGTGTGATTTATCATCCTCTGGAATCGACAGCTTCTACCAACTAGCTGACCTTTTTGGTCGGATATATTGAACAGTGGGTGATTCTTGGTGGGGGAGGGAGGTACCTGGTTTTCTGGTATGAACCGGGACTTAGGCATTGGCCTCATTTTCAGTCTCGGTGCAACTGTCTATTGGACAATGTACGTGCATGTGGATCATTATCACTGCAAGTACGGAATTGCAAAGAAGAAACACACTTTTTCCTACCCTCTTGATTTATAAGTTGCCCGCTTAAATCATGTTTCCCAGCTTATTTTGATGCAAGAAGAAATTTTGATGGACATCAGAATTGATAAGAGATTCAAACAGAAGGTAATACCCAATAAGAACATATCAAATGTTCGATATGCTAGAACTAAAAGACACAATTAAGGAATAAAGACAAGTATCTAGTCTTGTCCAATCTAACTTATACATACACGCCATTAGCGATGAAATATGGGCTTAAGAAGTACCCAAGACTAGACACCCATTGTCACTGGGATCATTCTTCGTGAATCCTCAATTTCCCAGCCAAACGTAATTTTTTATTAGAAGTTAGGAGAGTTCAAGTTAACATCCTTGAAGGATTGCAGTTCAAACCCAGTTCTAGCTAGTTATATCTACACAGCCATTGGCTAAAGTTCAGGACTTGAAATTAATAGGAACTAAAGAACATGTTAATAAAAAATTAAAATAGAACTAACAGTGATCCTCGTCATTAGATATATCTTGTGAAAAAACGCATAAGAATGCAAAAGATTGATTCAAAACTCTCTTGCAAAATGAAACAAGTTCATAACTTGTCATCATAAAATACTCGACATTTTTGTTGCAATCAATAATAACTTGTGAAGGGCTGAACATGTAAAAGGCATTTGATGAAGAGAGAGAGCATAACATTGCAACAAGCCAAGTGAAATCATATTACAGGTACGTGACTAAAAGCCTAAGTGAACGTGGTAATTCTCATCAGATCATGACAAATGCTGGGTAATTTGATATTTACAAAACCTGGGAACTCACAAGTATACAAATAAGTGAGCTAAATGATTTGAGTGGAAAATTGGTGAAAGCAAAACTCGAAATTCCATCATCACCAAAACCAGTTGCTTCGACTATCGACGGCTTTAACTGAAGTTGATACCAAGGGCATTCGCCCATACTTGGATGCAAACCAATTCACACAATGGGCCCTCCTTTCACTGTGACCTCCCAAGCTACTAATTCCAGTCGAACCAATCTCAAATATTTTACCTATATTATCACACCAGTAGAATATACTTAAATTGTGTATTTGTATGAGATACAGATGTGCAATTACTTTTCCCCGAGAAATATATTTTTCAAAAGATCAATAAGTTTCATTTCTCAAGTACCGAGAGTACATGATAGAACAATCCTTTGAAAAAGGCTATGCAACAAGAGTTACAGCATGAACAAATTAACAAAAGATAAGATTCCCTAGTAACACTCTCCCTATATAGCACTTTTCGCAATGAAGGCTCCCCGAGGTTTCTGTTAAATAGTGATTTCCTCTCATATTTGATCAAAGCTAATAACCACTATCCTCGTATAAGATCGTCAGTCTCTTGAAACTCAAATTTTCAAAATAGAAATGGTATTAATCGATAGCAGTTGTCATAATGTCCAAGGAATTGAACCGGCTAGAATTTGAGTATATCTTGCATAAACATCACAATCAATAATAACTAGCATAAAAAATTTCTTTTACTTTATTCATGCATCATAGAAGTCAAAGTCCATGTTGTCTTCTTTATCTACGGAAATATAGATGCAATTGTCATTAATTCGATTGGCATCGTAATTGGCAAAGTCCCTCCAACATTTTTCTTATGTACCAAAAGAAAAGCACGATTGGAAAAATACTAATGTTTTTGCTCGTTTAAATTTTTACGGCAACAACAAATTAGTGCTTATTCTCAATAAATTTGGAGTCGACTACATGAACCATTTTTCCCCATTTGATTCATCGACACATCTAATAAAAGATCTAAAGCGACTAGATTCTCAGCAACTACAATAAGCCCCTTATTTGATTGGTATTTAAACCAAAGTGCTAATTTTTCTTTGTTTTGAAATAAGTCAAACCAAAAGTTCCAATGTAATTGACATGGGATTCTCAGGGGTCTTTTCTGGGTATATAATAACAAATTGAGTTATAGGAGGACTCTACAAATTGAGTTATAACCCAATTGTGAAAGAGAATTGACTATTTTACTAAACCTCGAGGAGTGATTTAACTTTTCACTCATTGTATAATTGTCCCAAAGAGCATACTTGTCTTTTCAGATATATGATTTAGATGATAAAAATTCTTCACAGTCTCGATAATTTTTATGCATGAAATAAAATTATTCTGTGTTTGTTCTAAAGAGAATATTTGAAGTCAAAAATTACCTTTTTAAGAATATGTGGTTAAAAGTATAAAAAAATTATGGGTCCACGTACAAAATTATTTTATAGAGAGAATGTGTGGTTAAAAATGAGTTTTGAGGTAAAATGATATTTATGACACAAATGCTTTATAAACAATTGTTGAGAAAGATATTACATATTTCAGTTTGAATAGATTCCAATCAACTTATTGCTAATTTGATATAATTTTTTTTTCAATGCCTGAAATATGCATTAAAATTTATATTTTTCTGTAACCTTATTTTGTTGATTCCATGATTCGCCCATATTTGTTCTCCAATTTCAGCACACTACCATCAACTAGTATCGACAACCCACCAATGGCGAAAGCGGAGGCACTGCCTCTACTAACATGTACATTTTATATATTTTATTTATTTATTTAGGATGTTTAATAATTAATAATTTAATGTATATAAACTTTTTTTTAACCTTTTTGCTGACTGTAATATATTTTGTTATTGCTCTAATTTCAAACTTGTTTGCTCCAATGTCACACACAATTTGAACTCACTACGGGGCTACACAAAGAGGTACTTTGCTTGGATTTCCTCTTAATTTCATGGTGCGTATAAGGATACATTAACACTTCCGCCCTATTTTTAAGACAAACAAACAGTGTCCAGAACCAGACTCAGAACAGGAAATAACCAGATAACAGAAAAACAATAAACGTCCATCTAAGTGGAAATTTGAATACAATAATGAAAAAAATCATAGAATCAAAAGTGAAAAGAAGGTCTAACGGAACAGATCATTACCTTTTACCCAAATGGGAGGAGCACCAGTTGCATTTGCTACAAGGAAAGACATTGCAATATCTTCACAGTTCCTAGTAGATTTATCCATAAAAAAAGTAAAATTTGGTCATGGTTAAAAGGAAACAAGGAAGAGGAAACTAAGAAAGAAATCACAAGAACCTGTTCTTGGTAACATATTCTCGAATGGAAGATGGCATCTCGTAAGTGTACATACTGAGATACTTCTTGTGAAAGAAGGCAGCTTTAGAGAGGATCATACTGTATGTTCCTGTCCACCAAACAGACCACCATCCGCTGTAAAGATACGTATCCTGATTGCCTTTCTGCAACAAGAACGTCCAAGTGAATGCAAAGTTGGACTTGTTAGTTTACAAGATGAAGCCAATGCCTTGTGCATGAGAAAGAGCCAATTGAAAAAAGAATAATTAAATTGGAAACAACATTTCATTGCATGAGTGTGCTGTGTGAAAGGAGCACTGTAGGAACACTGCACACACCACCATGCACATTCATTACGAGTTGGGCTTGTCCAATTACAACTTCAAGTCACCCTTGCTTTAGAACAAAGTCACTTTATCCAACAGCCGAGCAAAGTTATTTTAGTTAACAGCTATACCAACTAGGTAAAAGTTTCATTTGTTGAGAAAACTTTCCTCTGATTTCAAGATAGTTTCTTGAAATCAGATTGAACACTTCAACATCACCAGATCTCTGTCCACATATTGGATTCAATCCTTGCCTATCAACTTGTGGAAGGATACACATCAAGAGAAATTGAAAAGGTGTCTTAAACAAATAATGTAAACTGTGATTCTTGAGGAAAAGAACAATTTATTCTAATTCAAGAACTGATGGTGGAACAGGATAAGACAGGGTACGCAACATATGACAAATGGAGCCATAGAAGGTGTATATATTGATTGATTAAACATAGACCTTTATCATTAATATTATCATATGATGCTGGTACATCAAAAAAAAAAGTACAAGCAATACATTGTAGTTGCAGCACATGAACTTAGGTAAAAACGTTTGTCATATTCCAATGAATTCCTCAGCATATGGGTTAAACTGACAGAGGAATGAGATTCAGAGTAGGGTCTTTAAACTGTGTATGCGAGTATGAACTAAGAACAAAATGATATATATTTTGTAGGACTAGCTGGCCTACATTATACTTAAATGGTGTAGAACTAAGGAAATCAAGTGGACAGAACGATAGAACATACCGATTTATCAACCCAATGAATACGTGGTATATATCCAACCATTGTATCTGGTGCACTTTGCCAGACAGTGAAAGCAAATTCCACAGATGTGCAAGGAAATATGACGTCGTCATCAATTGAAAAAACTGCATCCATCTTCAAGTCCGTAATTTCTTTAAATCTGTTGTTCAAACTGTCTTCTTTATTGATATCAAATTTTAACTCAATTTCTCGACCATTCAGATGTATAACGTGGTTTAGAAATTTCTTAAGAGACTCTGAAGGAGGATCAGGTTCGCTCCATACAATGTGTATAGAAGCAAGCCCGGGACATGACGCATAATGCGAAATGGACTGCTTTAGAAGATCATTTCTCTTCCAAGTGTTAATCAATAAGGCATATCCTTTCCTGCAAAATCAAGGAGAACCAATGTAAGTATATAACTTCTATACTCGTTATATATTTTTTAGAATGTAGTTTCTCATCTCTGCGTAAATCATTTGAAAATTCAAAATACAAGCTAAACCAAATGCTTGAAGTTAAAATTTCAACTAACTATAGAAAACAATCTCTTAAACTCAACAACATAGTAGAGCTTTTCCTCCTTACTTAAGAAAGAAAAACACAAAGAAAGTAGCAACAAACTATCAAATATCAAGATAGATGAGTTATGAACTCTTAAAGGCAACCTGACAAAATCAGTGCCAGTTTTTTCTCTAAGTTTAAACAACTGGGCATCAGAGGGAATTAATTTTCTTTTACTTTTTAGCAGAAATTCTGCCTCATATTGCCAAAATAGGAATCCATCCGAGAAAGCCCACTACATAAAACAAACTCCCGTACAGGTATGCTAGTCAAAAAGATGTTAGGTCAACAAAATTCTCATGCATACTGGAGCTTCAGATAACAGAGAGCAAAGATAACAAGAAGCATGCGCAAAAGCAATATTATCTAATAAAAACTAGACAGTAGCAGAGTAACGCTACTAGTGATTTGCATTCTGCCCAAAAAGAGAGAGAGAACAAGAGGGCGTGGAAGTGGCCATGAAGCCTAACAATATCCAACTTTCTGCGCATTTCACATAATATAATGACTAATAATTGCTCCTGTGCTAATTCAAACACTGTCGAGATTAGGGTCTAACTTAAATTGCCAAAAGGAAATTGAATAACACCGTTTTTAGCAGCTAAACGTGGGAAACTGAAAAAGTGATTGAACAAAAAGAAAGCGATACTGCTATGCATACTTGCTCCTGATTCTCATGTTCCCATTTTTACTTCTCTTAACTTTTCCTTTTATTTGGGCAGCAAAAAACCTTTATTGCTAAATTAATACTCAAAAGTGCGGTTACTAAAAAGAGCAATTAAGATTTATAGATGTAAGCAATAATAACATAGTAATTATGACCGGACAAATAGTGAAATCCTAGATCAGTTAAGATCCCGATCCAAAAAAGTAATCTCAGCCAATTAACGAACTTAACTAAACACAAATAGATTAATACACGCAGTTTGATAGTATAGAACTGTGATACATACTCCGGGAGAGAAGATCGATTGAGAGAAGCCGCGTGTTGTTTCCATCCCATGAACGACGCCGCACGTCCGGCGAGAACAAATAACGTGAAGCCGATGCAACAGGCGAGCAACAGCTTAATCTTTACAGATCCAACGCCCTGCCTTATCGTCCGATGGCTGAAAAGGCTCGTCCTCATAGTCATAGCTCTTTATACTATGTTGTAACTTAATACTTAAAAAATTGATAGGAGCGCTGCTGAGCGACTACAGCACCGATCCGAGTCGACTCAATACGGAACTTGTTATCGGAAGGAGAAGATTCCATAAACAACGGCGTGCGAGTTGGAGTACCGCGAGAGAAAAGCGGTGATATCTCGCCCTCCGGTTTCTACATTCGCATTAAACGATGAAGATTTCGAGTTAACGTGGGGAATACAGGCACCGGAATTTCAGATTTTTAGATGAGCAGTTACCTTTTTATGGAAACAAATTTTTCGTGTTTATAAAATAAAAATGAATATTTGTCTCTTTGTTCTAATCTTATATAGATATTTTCAAATTGTTCGATGGGGATTAAAATTAGATTTTCAGTAGATTTTGATAGAAATTTTTGAAAGGTGTGGTTAAACAGTTGTGAGACCCATAAAAGATGTGGTTAATAGTGATTGTTTGACTTTAAATTGAATTAAAATTAAATTTTAATTCGGACCAAACATGAGCTTTGTATTAAATTTTGGCAGACGTTATTTTCAAAATATATTTTTTTTCTCTTAATTTTAATTATATATTTTTTAATAAAATAATATTACACGTAAATCAAAAAGATCATGCTCTGAAATAAGGACACTTGTCCAAGTAAATTTTAAGCAAACATGAGTATTGTAAGTTAAAAAGCTTAATTAAAAGTAAAAATAAACTTGTTAGAAGCTCATTGGGTTATCAATAGTTGCATTCAATGCATGTTGAGAATTTGATTGATTGAAGTTTGAAAATGAAATATAATACTCCCTTTATTACACGTTCCTAATCTGAGAATCTCATTTGATTGGATAAGGGAGTATGAAACTCTTGACTGATCTTAAGATCGATCCATTTACTTGGACAAGGAGTTCACCTTTCGAACTCGAGTGCATACGTCAGTTTTGAGTGGAAGAATTTGATAGCAACATTTAGACTCAAATATACTTAATCAATAACAAGCAATAAATTACTTAATTATTATTTTTAGATGATTAAAGTTAAAGTCACTTAGGAAAAATTCATTCTCAAGATAAAAAATCATCTGGACAAACTATCAGTAAAATTCACTATAAAAGTTAATTTACAATTAGTCAAAACACCGCTAACCTTATCTGACTTTGACCATCTAATTTGAAAATCACCAAGGGAACTCATTTGGTTCCCAACAACTCTGGCTATTTTTTTCTCCACGTGAATCACCAAAAACAAACTCGTTTCGGAGTGCTGGAACTCCAAGCACCTCTTTTCCCAAATTTCAAAACTTTAAAATCTTATAAGTGAATGTGGGATTTTATTTGGTGCAGGGTCGTAGGGAGGGGAGGCAAGATTGGGCTTCAGCCCAGCCCCTATCCCCCCAAGGCCATTTAATCTTTAGTGTAAAAGACATTTGCATACGAGTTTTTCTATTTTAATTGCATCCAAGTCCTTGCTTCTTTTAATAGCAGTAACTTTAAGTCTAAACCTCTCAGGTAGGGATCTCATAACTTTCCTTACAATCTTAACCTTGGAATTTGGCTCACCTATGTTGAAACTAGAATTCACAATATTATTCAGTTGAGCATATAATTCATCAAAAGAATCATTTTCTTTCATTCTAATTTCTTAAAACATTGTGATCAACATTTGCAATTTAGAGTTTTAACATTCTTAGTTCCCTCATGTGTTGTTTCTAGGATATTCAAAGCTTCTTTCGCAATCTCACACATATGCACTCTTCTAAACACTTCGGGGGAGATAGCCATAAAAATGGCATGTAAACATTTACTATTCCGATTGCACTTAGCTGATTCATCCTTAGTCCAGGTGAAAGCTGTAGGGATAGCTACACTTGCAACAATTGTTGATGGGGTGTTCCAACCCTTTTCTACACTAACCCAAACTCTTTCATCCATAGATTTTAAGAAAGCTCTTACCCTAACCATCCAGTAAGTATAATTGCTACTATCGAAATAAGGAGGAACATCAAGTGATTTGACTCATCTAGATAAATTGGGTCAAAAGATCGAAATTGGGCTCTAATACGACTATTAGCAATATTTAGACCCAAATATGCGGAATTAATCGATAATAAGCAACAAATCACTTAATTATTATTTCTAGATGATTGAAGTTAAAATCACTTAAACCCTATGTGTCAATTAATAAACATGCATATCAAAAGAAATAAAATAAATAACATCAGATATGATCACGGAGGAAAATCCCTTCTCAGGATCAAAAATCTCCTAGTAAGCTATCAGTAAAATTCACTAGAAGGATTAACTTACAATTAGTCTAGACACTGCTAAACCTTAATTAAATATGACCACCTAACTTGTAAATCACTAAGGAACTCTTTTGGTTGTGCGACTCACACTTCCTAACAACTCTGGGCTATTCTCCTCTCCGTGTGGATCACTAAGAACGAACTCGTTCCAAAGCGTTGGAACTCCCAGCGCCTCTTCTCCTAAACTTCAGAACTCTAAAGTCTTATAGGTGAATATAGGGTTTTGTTTGGAGTTTGATCATATGATCTTCTTTTGTTTGATTTGTAGCTGAAACAAGAGATTTATGGATATGAATTTAATCTTCAAAGTACGTTCTCGTGATTGTATGTGCGATTTAACCAATATTGAAATAATGTTTGGGAAACACTCCTCTTATATTCCTATGCTATTTGAAATTCTTTGAAGTGCAACCTACTCGTGGCCCTGCTAACAGCCGAAAGATGGTTAGATCATTCATCAACTAAAGATCTCGTCATCGAACGAAGAATTCAAGTCAACGGGGGAATCGATCAATCGCCCCAGGTCCATCGGGGGTTTGTAACTCGATTTTTGCGTCTATAGAGGTGCCCTTATGTTATTGTCTTTTGATCATTCGGTTTAGTTCTTTATGGTTTTGAATATTCAATAATATGATCTCTATAATGAAATAAAGCTTCAACACACTTTTGGGAAGGACTAGGCTTGGGTATTTATAGTATGAAGAGTTTGAGGTTGAATAGAATTGAAAAACAAGCTGACAATTGCGAACATAATTTTTCGAATACATACATTGCTTGAGCACTACGCCTCGTGCCTAGCAAACAGCTACGTTCCTGTTTTGAGCGTTGAAGCGCTCAACGTGTGGCTTTCGAGCGGTTTTGCTCGGACTTTTTCTCTTTGGTACATCTTTGACTCCTCCAAGGACTATACTACTAATTCACAATTATTTTGACTTTAATTACAACTTAATAACTCATGATTTTGAATACGAAAATTGCCAATTACAAATTTAAAAATTTCTAATTACGAATTTGGACTTAACAGAATTGATGAGCCAAACTCTTGCTATGATTGGATGGTGGATCTCGAAGATGAATCATAAATATCTGAACATGTTACAGTTTTATCTTTTATTCTATTTATTTATTTATTTATTTATTATTATTATTATTATTATTATTATTATTATTATTATTTATTTGAGTTAGTCTAAGTACTAGAAGCGAGATGTTACATATAAGTTTCTTAACATTATTTTTAAGGGATTGTGAGTTTTAGGATTAATGGTGGCATTATTTTCTATTTAAAGTGTAAGCAGAGAAAATTTGAAAATGGCAATGATTTATTTATTTATTTTTTTTTTTTTGATACCCAGGTATCCTAGCTTACACCAGACTATTTCCTGGACCGCCCCATCACCGGTGCCTCAACTCTGGGCGGAGGTAAATCGCGGGTTATGCCCAATCAAGCCAGTGTCCATGCAAGCTTTATACTCCTGGCCCCAAGGGAGCCCTCCTACAACCG
>CAIGRT010051283.1:0-12807 GCA_903798405.1 Fraxinus platypoda | reverse complement strand
ATTATTAATAAAATTTAAAGGAAAAAAAAAAGAAGTTGCTAATATGTTAAAATATAATATTTAATAATTAAAATGATTTATTTAATGATATTAGTAATTATCAAATTAAAATTAATTATTTAATTATATAAATTTTTTTCGATTACATCAAATATTTAATTCTATAAATATTTATTTCATATTCGATTTATTCGATTATTAATAAAATTTAAAGGAAAAAAAGAAGAAGTTGCTAATATGTTAAAATATAATATTTAATAATTAAAATGATTTATTTAATGATATTAGTAATGGGCCGACTTAACAACTGGCCCAGATCCGACTGTTAACAGCCGGATCTAGGCCGGCTGTGGCCCAAGTGACAATTTTTGCTGTTAAAGTAAGGGTATTTTTGGCTTTTTCCAGGTATAGCTTATATTTTACTTTTTTTTTTTTAATTCTATATCTTAGTCAAAGGTCACCTTGGAAATACAGAATAGTGAAAAGGTTATTTCCATGTATTTCCTCCATGTTTGAGCCACCTTATTGTAAAATGAGAATGAAAAATTTAGTCGTTATTGGGGCCCCACAAGAGATAGAAAATTTGAATTTAATTGTTGATGTGATGAATAACGGTCATATTTTTCATTTTAATGAGATAAAAAAGGTGGCCCAAACGGGGGCTAAATCACTACTACACTCAATAATCTACTTGAATGATGAAAACTAAACATTATAAAGATCATAAAACTCACAAATTTTTGAAACATCATAAATAAAAAATCAATCTCATAGTACACAAAAAAACTAACATTATTGAAGATAATGTCATCGGTGATTGGGTTGTGTGGTGGTCGAATTGTGAGAATGGTGACATCGACTGGATTCCGACTGTAGAGTGTGAGTTTTTTCTTTTTTCCTCTCCACTTTTCACTCTCACAAAGATGAGATGAAGATATTATTAGGTTTTGATATTTAACTTGGCAATTTTAACTTTTAACTTTTTTTTTAATGGTTAAAGGCCATAATAGAAATATGGCCAGGTCAACCGGCCATTTCCATGTATTTCCTCTACGAGAGAGATGAAGAGTCTTGGAGCTAAACCCAGCAATGTAAAACTGGAAGTCGAAAATCCGACCCGAATAAAAGATCCGAATAAATAATGAGGTTTTTCCTCCCATATTTCTTTTTTTTTTTTTTTTTTTTTTCCCTTTTTAGTTTATTTTGGATTAAATGCACCGAGTGTCACTCAACTTTGGAGCACAGTGATGTCACATCACTCATCTTTAATTTGATGCAATCAAGTCACTGAATTCTCNCTTTTTAGTTTATTTTGGATTAAATGCACCGAGTGTCACTCAACTTTGGAGCACAGTGATGTCACATCACTCATCTTTAATTTGATGCAATCAAGTCACTGAATTCTCATTTTCTTGCAATCTTTTCACTTATCTTAAATACCGTACAAACAAGTAACTCAACTTTGATTTGCTTACAAATTTAGTCACTTCGTTTTAAAATATATCGGGTTAAGCTTGCACTAAGAAAAATATATTAGTATTTTAATATGTAGTTTTTTAGAAAATTTCAATTTAGTCCACTATTTGATTTGACTAAAAAATAAAATAAAATCATATTTTTAATTTTTTTTTAATAAATGTTGATTATATGTATTGTTGAAAAGTTAATAAAACTTGCGAATCCTATAAAATGTATGGTTGAAAATTAATTTGGGGAAAATAAGTTTTAATAAATTGATACCAAAGAGAGGCTAATTTTTATAATGAAATTTTAAAATATACTTATTTGAAAGATGTTATTTTTATGTCTTTAAAATATAGTTCGAAACCAATTCAAACAGGAAAAAAATGTTACTTCAATTTGAAAAATAAAATATTTTGGTTTGTAATTTATCGAATAGATTGAAATTATTTAAAAATAATTCAGAAGTTGCCCAAACTAAAGCATCTTCACCTCGAATCCTACATATAGCGCAAGTTAAATATGCTAATTTATTTTATAGTATGCTACACGATCATTTTAAACCAAACATTCACACAATAAAATATTATACACGTATATCAAATTTTTTTCTACTTTTTAACCACACATTCTCCTAAAAATATTATTCAAAACTCATTTCTTTTCCCAATTAATGATAATCAAATAGGCACTTAAGTCAATTCATTAATTACAATTTGATATTAGTATTTAAAGGCACCATGTAGAATTAGACATTACTTTCACTATGAGAGTGTTAATTTGTGTAATGTAAATAACTTTAAGTAACGAAATAGGTTAGAAATTTTTTAAGGACCAACTTAGAATTTTGTACAAACTTCAGTGATCATTTGTAAAATTAACTCCCTAGTAAAATGAAAGCAGTTGAAATACAATAAGTTTCTTTTATAATGCTACTTGTACATAATGAGTTATATAATGGTTTGCATATAGTGATACAGATGAAATTATGATTTATTAAACGATTTATTTTTTTATTAGTGTCGGTGTAAAATGAATATATTTCTTACGTATGGTAGTTACAATTCGGTTCGATTAATTTTCTGAGACTACCCTTTATTTTATTGTCTCTTGTTGAAAGTTCTAATATTTGAATTCTTGTAGGAAGGAGTACCATCTAGATATTGAGTTGAGACAGATGACGGGAAAATGTACTTGGAATAGTACCTTTGAGAGTTTTACTATTGTATTGAAGTTTCTTGATGATCATCATGAAGATATGCTATGCCAATCATTTCTTGGCCCCTGTATTAGTTGAGATATGTGCAGTACTCCGAGTAGATCATTGATACATTACTATGTCGATTGCTTAGGTCAGTCGACAGCGATACCCTCCACTCGACCTTGGGACAAGGTTGCTAGTTTCTCTATGTTTGAGTTTGCCCTGATGACTCAACTAAAGATTACGGGTGATGAAGTAGCTAGGGATGGTACTCAAAGAAACAATAGGCTGTACGACGCATATTTTCAGGGACAAGGGACGGTACTTCTACCGTAGTTGATTGTCGTAATCGGGGAGTGTGACTAGATGTTGGATAGAATAAAGTTAGGACTGGTCTATATCCTTGAAAGCGTGGTGAGTTTCTTCACAAAAAGACTGCGATCGACCTTTTTCATTTGGAAGTTGTTGACGACATCATTGCTTTCAACAACTATCCGTGAGGCTGGAGATGTTTGAGGACACCGTACACGTCTTCACCAGATCACATTCAAAGCCCAATGGATCATTGAGTAAGTACGATACTTATGGATTGCCCCTAACAATGCTGGTTTAACGTAATCATCGTCAAAATATTTTTTATACTAAATTTATATATAATAATTGTATGTGTTGCAGATCTGGACATATGAGACTATCCCCCTTTTGGGTACCCGATTTGCAAAGAGAGAGGAGACATGATGCCCTCGAATGCATCATTGGTGAGCATTTCACTCATACGGTTGTCCACCTGATAGATAGTTATCAACTTTTCTCGACAACCGTCAGGTGAGTATTATAAATTTATGATTTATATTGTATGTCGTTAAAAAATTTCAGTACATGATCATTGACTAGTTGAAATGTCAATATGTCAGCTTGAAGTCCTAACTGAGTTTACACCATCGACGAACGAGGATGGTCAAGGTTTTGTGCATGAATTAACTGTTCCGCATACTCAAGACGACCAGATGTTCGATTCAAACCTGGACCGAGATTGGGCATGTGAAATGAATATAATTTGTTGATTATCGTTTTGTATGAGTGTCTATTTTAATTAAGTTAATAATTTTTAATATAATTATTTTTGTAGAAGCGTGGTCCAATTGATCGACATTACCTTCGCCTTGGATATCACCTCTGCCGATGTGATCACCTCCACCAATGAGATCTCATTCTCTCCCATCCAAACACATCCTTAGTGGATCTCCCACACATAGTCAGAGTTATTATTTCGATGACCTGTATGTTCGCCTGACTGGATTTATCAGAGAGAAGGTCGGCGCGTTACGATGAGAGTTGAGAAAGGAGGTAGGTGTGCTACGAGAGGAATTGAGAGAGGAGGTAGGGTCTTTGTGACGAGATTTGAGAGGCGAGATAACAGGTTTATGCCATGATGTTGGAGTGCTACAAGGCCATGTAGTAGAACTTCAGCATGAGGTTGTAGGGCTATGGGATGATATAGTAGGCGGATGAGGAGGGATGGAGAGGGTGTCACCACCGTTGTGGATAGATGATGGTGTATTAAAATCATTTTTGTTATCTATGGAGTGGGAAGTGGTGGCCTCGATGGAGATGGAAGATGTGGTGAATGAGGAGAGGACGAATGGGTGGCCCCAATTATGGAGGAGGTGGCAATCTCCGGGGAGGAGGGGGTGGTGGAGGATGTGCCCAGGATTGAAGGGGTGGCCCAGATGTCGGAGGAGGTGGTAGCCCCGGGATGAAGAGAATGGCGGTTCCCGGGGCGTAGGATATGCCCGGGATGGAGAGGGTGGCGAATGAGGAGAGGACGGCCATTATGACATAGGGTAGCGTGCTGTTTGACGTGCCGAGCAAGTGTTTAGTAAGAGTCCGAAATTGTCGTCACAGTACGTCATTTCTCCCTTCATGGTTGAGGTGAAGAGAAGGATGCTCGTAGATGTGACGTACCTCAATCTCTTCCGAGAGGTGGACTCCGACAAGTGGAAATCGTTCGAAACAAAGTGGAGAAGAATTGTGCCTGAGTAAGTATTTTATTATTTTAGTAAAGTACACTACTATAACTCATTTATGCTTCTATTAACATTTTTTCTTTTTTCAGAGCTAGCCACACGATAGCTTAAAGGACGATATCGAATGCTTATAATTGGTTTCATGACATCACGACTTCGGGAGCTTGACTCGCCGAAGTGTAATATCGTAATTGTTGTTTATTATGTTTACATAATTTTTTATTTATTAAATGAAATAACTCCCTTTTTTATTGGTATTTCCTGTCGTAGAACATTGACCTAGCTATGCACTTGTTACGCGATCGGGCCCAAAGATATCATAGATCATTTGACAATCCTGGTTGAGTCATATTGAGCACCGAGTTCCTACATGTCGTTACCATTGAGTATCAGTTACTCCAACTTATGGGCAATGAGTACAGAGAAATATATGATTGAGTGGGTCATGGGGATGTGGTCGAGTGTCGGGAAAAAGTCATGGGAGGGTTGTATGCATATGTACATTCCAGTGATCGCGAATCATCACTGCTTTGCCGTAGAGATTGTCTTTGCTCATTCCACTATATATGTGTACGACTTCGATTAGTCCTGTCTGACATAGGGTCTGCTCGAGCTTAACTGGGAGTTGATGGCTGTGATCGTTCCTTTGATGGCTAGATGAGTGGGGTGATTGTTCAGGACATACTAGCTATCGTCTGGAATACGACGACGACGAGAAAGTCTAAATTGTAAGTATTTATAATTTTTTTTAATTTGAAAACTTAGTTTTTAGCTACACGGTACCGAACACATTATTATTTAATTGCAGGGGCGATTGTGGCATGTTTGCAATAAAGTATATTGAATTTTTGAGTATAGCACATAAGGTTGATAAAATCAATCAATCCTGGATACAAAATTGGAAGAAGAAGTTAACGTGCGATTTTTATGAATTCAATTGTGATCCATAAATATTGTATATTTAATTGTGAAATAATTGTAAATATTGTAAAAAATGTAAATATTATTCATTTAACTGTAAAAAAAAAAGAGTAAATATTGTTCACATTTAACAGTGATACCATTACATATCTGTGTAATTGTCATTTAGAAAAATTTAACTTGTATAAAATTGGCGAGTATGGTTTATTGCTCTGCACCTGTCGCACCTACGTGGTCGAGAAAATTCTCCAATAGATGGCGTTCTAGACTTGCGTGGACGTTCGAACCATGTGGTTCAACTTTACGTGGCAACAAAATAGTAAGTGGGAGAATATGGTTGGAAACTTTCCACTAGACTTCATTCGGTAGATGAAATATAGTCTCAGCATACGCTGCTCTAAAGAGAGCATAAGGTTCTCGCTGCAAAGCCTCTATATATACCCATCACGATTGCATGCTCACATGGAAAACTCTTAAATTGAAATCGGCTACAAGTGTACGCAATATCAGTCAAGTTCACCATGTATGCCATATTATGTGCTCATTTCACGGAGAAGCGTAATTCATCAAATGGTTCCACATTTAACTTTAGCGCTACCTCTGTAGCCTTGAAGAGTTTATTTTCCTGAGCCAGGGCTAGCACGTTCGTGCTACTCTGTGATTCCTCACGTTGGTCGCAAAACCACTGCTCCAACTTGTTACTAATGTTCTCAATCATTGTGATGAATGGTAACTCTCGATCCTCTTAAATAATGTATTGTGTTGACGTTAAAAAGTGTAAGGATCAATTTAAGTCAACTTTGAAAGCAAAATAAAGAGAAACTCAAGATTTTTTTCGATAATCACTTCTAAATTACAAGCGTTTCATCAAAAGAGATATTTTTTTTAAAGATCCCATTGTTCTCTCCCTGTCCAAAGATAGATCACATCCTTTTATAGGTAAAGAAAATCCAGTAGCACCCACTTTCCTATCTTGTCATTCACCAATGCCGAACTAAAAAGTACATTACGACATATCTCCATTGGTTACTAAGGTTGGCTTGATAGGTTATCATGAAATTGTCCTTTAAGTGGGTCTCAGCAATTAATGAGCTAGTGAGTAAGCGAAGCTACATCATATGATCGACGAAATAAGTGGGCGCTGACGTAAGTTTTGGATGCAGTAATTAATTTGATTGGATGTTTTATCAGTATGTAAGGAATATATAATCATTATGTTCCTTCGAACCTCGGCAATACGACTTGACCTTATGAAGTTGATCTTAGATTGAGATATACTAAGTGTATGTAACAATTGGTCTTAATTAGGTCACATGTCGGATGTTAACAGTTACCCCCAGGTCAGTTCTTGCCTAGGTGACGAACTGACCTTGGACGAAATTGGCTCTCTTTTCCATGTTTCATTTTCATTACAGCAATAACTAGATTGGACATGTGTCACTTTCTGCTCTCAATGAGCTGTTGCCCACACAAATTTGCTTCCTTTGGAAGCTTTGCCAAAAACGACGCCATTTTAATCTAGTAGGATCTGGTGATTGATTTTCCCTCCTATTTTCCCATCTAACGGTCCATGATGCGTCTCTTCATCTCCTATCTCTTTATATGTGTTCTTTCCTTTCATTTTCACACTTTGAGTCTCTGATTTCTCTTCAAAGAAGTAAAAGATTTTCTTCAACAACTTTTCTATAAAGCAGGCATTAGAGTAGAAAGACTGCATGACTGCATAGTGTCACTCTGGCGAGATTGTTGATATTGGATTTTCTAAGATGTGAGAAGCCATTTTGGAGAATCATAATACCGAGTTAAGTTCTTAAGGTGCTTTGTGACATGACAAACCACATAACGCGAGATAAACAAGAAGAGAAGTGAAGAATTGATAAGTAAATTAACACTCTAACATGATTGAGGTCAACTAATCCTCAGTTTGTGCAAAGTCTATGAATCCACTAAAAATGGTAACTACAAAAATTTCTATTTCTATTGCCAAAACCATCTTTATACCCAACTTCTTTTGTAATAATTAGACGCCTGATCATCATACTAGTGCACCTCTTGAAATTCAAAAGTAGTGTGAGCTAAGTTGCATACTTTGAGTCTGTTGGTTGAATTGTTCTTCCCCATTAAAACTGGTTTTTGTTCAATATGTTTGTGAAAGTCTAATACTTGTGATTTTTTGTTATTTCCCTATAATTAAAGGAATTGTCACAAATATTCCTCCTATCTCATCATAATTCACATTTTATAAACTGCAGAGAGGGAAAGAAGAGATGATTCCTGTGGTTATTCAAAAAAGCAACGTCAAAGCCAAGGTAGAAGCAAAAGCCCTCAAAGAAAATTATCAACCAAAGGCAGAGAGGGAAAGTCATGCAATAAAACGGCATGATCGGGAAAGAGGTCACTATCTTGAAAGTGAAAGGATAAAGGATCAGGATCATGAGAAGAGTGGAAGCAGGGAGAGGGACTACTATGATAGAGACAAGGCTAGAGAGCATAAAAGGGATATGAGACGTGTGAAATCAGTTTTGTTAGTATGCACCTCACAGCATCATAAGTTGAGTTTGAAGGGATCATGTTTTGAAATGGGTTTGTTGTATGGCAACAGCTAGCCCTTGGGACTCTTCAAAGATGATTTCGAGTTTTGATTTCCCAGTGTTTTCTATGCACTTTCGAGTCAAATGTTACATTTTACACGAGGAATCAAGAGTGGATCCTATTGTAGCCAAATGTACATCGTCTTATGATATATTGGTTGTATTCCAGTTTTTATTTTATCAGTTGCAATGAAGAGAAACAAAAGTTTCTACATATTCTATAATATTTCCTACTTCACAGCATAATTAGTAGATGACTTCTGCTTACAAAATGGCTCTATGTTGAAACAACCTTTGTTGAATTGTGACCCAAATTTCGTTAGGATTTTGGGTTTGATTGAAAAGGAATTGATGTTTTGGCTGAAGAGCCTTTGAAGAATTCAAAATATGCATTCAGAGTGATTTGGAGGTTTTTTTTTGTCCCAAGACAGCATTGCCTAAACACTATGGATGCAATGATTGAGCGCTGCCTTGGTCGGTCACTAGCAAAGAGCTAGGGCCCTCGAGCAGCAATGTTATACACCTAGAAATAGTCTCACAATTTTGATGAATTTCTTGATTCCTATTTTACCTAAAACATTAGAATTGAGGTCATATATTTACACTAGGTCTTATAGCTTCTTCATGACATTAGAAACACATAAGATTTGGTTGATCGTGCATCAAATCTTGTAACAACAATCATTGATCTTGATATTGATCAAGTGAATTATCCTCTTCCGTCCATAGTTTTTTCCCATCTTAGGTTTTCACGTAAAATCATGGCGTTCTTGTTTGTGATTGATATATTTCATCTTGCAATTATCTTACTTCATTCATTACAAATTGTATCAAAGCGAGGTTAATTTTCAGCATGGCAACAATGAAATATAATATTCTTCTTTTGGATTGCAACACGAGATTTTCGCTATGACATGTGAAGATGTAGGCCGTGGGATTTTGATGATGCCCTTTAGAATTTGATAAAATGCATTCTACTTGGACGTAAGAAGAAAAGTAGCGTAGAGATCGAAAAGCCCAGTCACAAATTCATCTTCATCTATCAAATAATATTCTTCAGGATGTTTTTAAGGAGAAAAGTGTTGTTGCGTTGTGGTTGAAACTAGAGCAGCTAGTTTGACAATAAGTTACATTTGAAGCAACAATTGTATTCTCAGTATATGTCTCAATGTACGTTTATTGAGGATCGCTTGATAATTTTTAAGGAAATTGTAGTTGATCTTGAGACTTTGGGAGTTAAATATGATACGGAGGATCTTGCATTGATATTGTTGTGTTCACTGTCGTGTTCATATATGACTTTTAGAGACACTATTCTCTATAGTCGTGATACTCTCACGGTTGATGAGGTTTATAATACTTTACTATCAAAGGAGAAGATGAAGCATTTTATGATTGAATATGAGGGCCAAGCAGAGTGTTTGATTATTCATGAGAGGAATAAAGATATGAATCTTGGTGGTAATATGAGGGGCAGATCAAAGTCTAGACATAGAACAAGACATGTCACTTTTGCAAAATGAATGGACATATTAGAACTAATTGCTATAAATTAAAAGAAGTTAGTGTTGTAGGAGATTGCCAAAGTGAATGAGAGCTATTGGTGATTTTCGATGGTGATTCCATTCCTTTTGTAGAATGAGTTCTTGATTTGGCTTGTATGGTGCATGTGTCTTAATAGGAACTTGTTTATAGCATATGAGATGGTTTCGAGAGGTGCTGTGATTATGGGAAACAACGCGCCTTGCAAAATAGCTGGAATTGGATCAATCAATATTAGAAAGTTTGACGGGGCTATCAAAACACCTATAGATGTGAGGCATGTTCCATGCTTGAAAATGAATCTCATATCCTTGAGTACTTGTGATGCCAAGGGGTACATGTACACCAATGAAGGTAGAGCTTTGAAGGTTAGTAGATGTGCTCTTGTTGTGATGAAATGACAAAGAAGCTTAACCCGATTATATATATTGCATGGATCTACAGTTAGAGGGGATGCAACTGTCAGCACTTCTTTCTTGTTTGATGAAGAAGTTACTAAATTGTGGCATATGCAACTGGGACATATGAGTGAGAATGTGATGATTGAATTGAGCAGAAGAGGACTTCTTGATGGGTAGTACTAATAAGATGAAGTTCTATGAGCATTGTGTTTTTTGAAAACCGTCGAGGGTGCCTTCTAGAGGAGGTGCATTATTTGTTGACAATAATTGATGATTTCTCTAGAAAGGTTTGGATTTTCTTCTTGAAGCAGAAGAGCAATGTATTTGCTACTTTCAAGGAATGGAAGACAATGATTGAGAAGCAGATTGGCAAGCAGGTGAAACATCTTTGCACTGATAATGGCTCGAAGTTTTGTTCGAATTAATTCAATTATTTCTATAAGGTAGAAGGGATTTTGAGGCACTTGACAATGCGCCATACTCGGTAGCAAAATGGTGTGGTAGGAAGGATAAATTGGATCTTGATGGAAAAGGTCCGATATATGCTTTCAAATTTTGGGTTGCCTAAGGCATTTTGGGCTGAAACTGCTTCTATAGTTTGTTTATCAGCCATTCACCCTTGCTATTAAAAAAAAGACTCCAGATAAGGTATGGTCTGGCCCATAAATGCTCTTCGAGGGGTTGGGAAAGGTGAGAATAGATTAAAGCCATATCTAGTTTATTTGTGTCGTGGTTTATCTATTTGGCATATTAAGTCTTTATATCACTGTTTCTGCAGTATGCTAGTGCTCTAAGTGGCTGTTGTTAACTCTTTGTCGTGCTTGGATGAACATCTTTTTAGACTATCCACTATTTGCAATTGCATGTCTAATATGGTTTACCTGCCATTTCTTTCAATGAAGTTATTTTTTTTGCTGAATTATGAGCTAACTGGTTCAATTTGTATTTAGTTACATATTTTGATGGCTTCTAATGCCATTGTTTCATCTTTGATTTCTAGTTTTTGAGCCTTACAAGGACAATAAAGTGGATCTCCTAGGGCCTAAATTAGTGTTCATTGCCCTTAATTGTAAAGCATTTCTGTTAGACTGGGTCTAATACACTTTATACATTGGGTCTTCTTCCAACTCATGTATCAGGTTGGTCGTTTTTATTAGAGAAAATACAAGTTCATTCAGTTTTGCTTATTCAAGCATGTATGATTTGAGCGAGACCCAATTCTGAGCCTACGTATTTAATTGAATCACCGTTAAGCACAACGTATTTATAACTCATGTTACTAAGCCAACTAATGATAACTATAACGTTCAAGAATTACATGTTGGGTGTATCCTGTCTCAAGAAATCGAGCTTCAATTTTTCCTTCCAAATCATTCTTCTTGGTACTTGTATGCAATTGGAATGGTGAGGCTGTGCTGACCATGGTTTTCAAGTAATACTAACAAATTTGAAGCTTTTGTTGCTTAAATTAGTGAAAAGTTCGTGGAGTCGAGAAAATCAGTTCTGATTACAATAAAAGTTCTTACTCGACTTCTCAACTTGATCAATGCTTGTTAACTTGTCCAATACTTCAGCTGCTTTAGAATATTTTGCTAATGCTATCTATCGCTTTCACTGCATGTAAAAAAGATTCAAAGAAAAGAAGGAAATTGTATTAGTGGGTATTGACAGAAGCTGCAGAAACATATAAATTTCATAATTTTCTTAATCATGCTTATAATTGTTGTGTTGGTATAGAAATCCGATTCGTATTTTCCTTTCAGGAGGTCGAGTTCTCTGGTGGAGGTATTTCTCTTTGCCAATTCCTCCCCGCGCAAAATCCAGTTTCAAAGAACTTAATGGAGGATTGAGATTTTTCGAATTAGGATCAGCCCCATGTTTGATGACCATTATTTGGGTAAAACATTGTTTTGAGTAGTGATTTTTTAGGAGAATGTGTGGTTAAAAAGTAAGAAAAAAGTTTGAATTTACGTTCAGAACATTTATTGTATGAATGTTTGGTTGAAAATGAGTACATAGATTTTTTTTCCTTATTTATTTATTTATTTATTCAAATAATGGTTCTCAAACAGAGGTTGAATCTGTTTTAAATTTTTGGCGACATTTCTTCTTGTTTTATAAATTGTGTATGCATACCATTTCCGTTGGCCTTACAATAGTAGTTTATCGTTTAATGCCACCTCACATTAAAATCATTCAGTTTGTAGATATAGAATTATTTCCTAAAATATGCTTCTAAAAATTGTTTTCTATTTCTTGGTACCTAAAACGAGTTCAACCTCGCCAAATTTGAGCACTTCCAATGTATGGACATTAATCTTTTGATTTCTATTTATGTAAATTTGCATCAACTCTTATAAAAGCATGTTTTATTAAGCTTAAAAATGTGCGAGAAAAGTACATATCCTTTTTGAGAAATATCAATCTTGATTGTTGATACTTCTAAAAGAAGTGGTTAGCCAAACATGCCATAAGTTTTTATCACATCCGTTATCTTTTGATTTGCAAGTCATAAATGTATCCTAATATATATATATATACTAGGTGCAAGCAACGTGCAATGCACGTTTGCCTAGTTTATATTTAATAGTTTTGTTTAAGGATTAATTTGTTATTAATAAAGATGTAATTTTTTTGGTTAATTAAATAATTAATGATGTAAT
>CAIGRT010051275.1:0-16156 GCA_903798405.1 Fraxinus platypoda | reverse complement strand
TAATTTTCAACAATTAGAAGTAAATTATTGTTGGAATTAGTAACTAGTCAAATTAAATAAGGGTATAGTAGTAAAATAACAAAACACAACATTCTCCTTTAAGAAACAAGCCTATATATTTGAGACAAGAAAAAAAGGAAACTCAGCCTATATATATGGGACGGACGGAGTACTATATTTAATCGAAATGGCGAGTGATACTTCGTCTTCGGCGGCGGTGGCAGTGTCCCTAGTGACGGAGGAGGAGCTGACTCTGACGGTAAAATGGAGCGGGAAGGAGTACACTGTTAGAGTCTGCGGGGACGACACGGTGGGAGAGCTGAAGCGGCGTATTTGTGAGGCGACAAATGTGTTGCCCAAACGCCAGAAGCTTCTTTACCCTAAAGTCGGTACCAAACTCGCGGATGATACTCTCCTTCTCTCGCAAATCCCACTCAAAGCCTCCCTCAAAATGACCTTGATTGGGTCCGTGCCCCCCTACCTCTTCCACAAACACGTACGCACGCACGCTCACGTGTATCTGTTTGCATATCTACTTATTAGTGGTTATTTACGAATTTTAGTTGACGGCTTTTAAATGAAGTTTTGATCTTTTCCCGGGATTCTTATGACTAGACATTGCTTTGTGGTATTCTAAGATCTTAATAATGGAATTTTCTTGTAGTTTTTATTGTTCTCTTCGGATTAATTGAAGGGTCGTTGCCTGTATTCTGTTCCAGGTTGTTAGTCATTTTGGAGTAAATATTCTGGATTTTTGTTTACTGGATCGTTTTGCATCCTGGTTTGTGTTAAGTGTATTCATGGTATTCAAAACCCAAAGACTGCAGATAAAAATTGTTATNTCAAAACCCAAAGACTGCAGATAAAAATTGTTATGTACTTGTATTGACTGACAACATTGGGATCACGAGCAGGAGAGGTGACCAAGAAAGGGAAAATATAACTTAGGATAGTTAAGTGAGCCATCCTTGTTTAGAGTTGTATGTTTCATGGATTTTCTAGTTATAACACACAAGTCAATGGTTAACGATTTTGGTCCCAATATCTTCAAGAGATTGTTGCTGCCAAAGAAATTGTTTTTTCCTCTTTAATTGTGGCCCTTTCACTGTGTGGATAAAGATAGTTCTATGATTACTGTAAGTTATAATGAATGCTTAAGAAAAAAGTTGAACGATCAAACTCTTTGCCTTATATTAGTATTGTCATTTTGAGCCAAGAGGAAAGATCATGGAATAAGCTATACCCAAACAAAGCCTTTTGAAGCTAGATTTTTTCTAGGGATTGCGGGTGTACAACAACATAGAGGTTCAATGAATTGGTTCAATTAGGAGAATAATTCTGCTGTCCCATAAAATCTGGATGAACAACAAAACCTAATGAATAGATTTTACATGGCCATGATGTGTTGGGCTTTTTGGTGTTTGTTCATAATCAGCTTAGAAGAATGATCGTCCAGTTTGTTGTAAGTTTGTAACTTATGACCTTTGTATGTGAATGCACATTTATGGTTGTTTATCATTGCCTTGTTGGTGAGGCCGTATCTTATTTTATCAATATTTGGAGTTTCGGTGAGTCAATGCTATCGTGCGAGCTTCTTATAGAAAATGGACGCCCAAGATCAAACCATCACTTGATATGTTATTTTTATCCCATCAGATATGTGTCCCAAGTTGAAGTCAACTTTCTTCTCTAATAACAATTTAAAATTTTTTATATTTCAATCATGGTCTCAGTTAGCTATACATTGCCAAGGTTCTAATAGAATGACTTAATCTTATAGAATCTTCTATGAAGTCCTTGCCAGGAAGAATGCAGATTTCATAAATAGACTTTGTGCTTTGGCACCAGCATGTTCTTGATTAAGTTCTAATGCTTTATGTGATGTGAAGTAATGTGTAAAATTTTTATTTGATTTACAGTACTGTTGAAGATGAACTAATTGTGGATCCAGTGGACTCTCCAGAGATTATTGATGATTTTGAAATTGGACAAGTTGAAGCAGTTGACATTAAGGATAATGAAGTAAATAAACAGAAATTGAGGCGGCGTATTGGGTTGTATAAGGTCAGTTATCCCCATCCTTTTAGTTCTGATAACATTAAATGTTTGAAATGAGATTGGCATGCTATGTGCCCAGTACATATGCAAAATGATTCCTATAATTAATTTTTACTTCTTGCTTTAATAATCTAAATTTTAGTTTGTTATTCCTTGTTATGATGGCGTTGAGTGCTAATGCCAGATTGAACTTCTCAACCCGTGCCGAGAAGGTAAAAAGCTGCTTGTTCTGGACATTGATTATACCTTGTTTGATCACCGGTCGACGGCAGAGAACCCACTAGAACTTATGCGACCTTGTGAGTGTTTTTATTTATCTCAAACATTTTTCTTCTTTATTTGCCAATCCTGCTATGCTGTTTATTATTCTGTTACTTGACACAGATCTTCATGAATTTCTATCGGCCGTTTACGTAGAGTATGACATCATGATATGGTCTGCGACCAGGTCAAGTTTTTTCCATTATTTATTATCCATCAATTGAAACCTTTTGTGGAATGAGCTTGGAATTGCTTGTCTTAGCTAAAGACACTTGTAAAAATAGCTTCATTTAGAAAATTCAAATTTATCATATCATATTGTCCCATTTTACACACACTAAAAGACAATTTAATACAAAGGTATCATTGTTATATCTTATGTTTATAAACTTGACTTTTTGGAAATTACCATTAAAAGCCACTATTTATAAAGGATCTTTTTGAAATTAACTAAAATTATTAGACAGAGAGAGAAATATTTGCTTCCATAGAAATTCTTTTGCAATTAATTTACATCCTAATGGCTTTGAATCCTTGATCAACGAACATTTTTGGAATGCCCATGTTTACATTGTATACATCTTAATATACTATTTTCCCAAACTCAAGCTAATTAAAAGAGTTGACCAAATAATTTCCTAATTCTCAATTGAAAAATATGGAACCATTGTTTCTTTTCTCGCATGCCCCTTGCCTTCATGTCAGAACACAGCCGATCATGGGCGAGCACCCACCTTGAATGGTGTTCAAGGCACTCCAACATGCTCTGATTTTGGCAGCACATACAGGTTCTCTTGTAAGATATTTCTTTTCCCACAGAGGGTCTAGGTTGTGCTAGTGAATCAGAAAAACTAGCAGTAACAGTGGCATACCATCAGCAGCAGCGGGACTGTAGGCAGTGGGAGTCTTCCTCTTAATAGATGGATAGAGGATTGTGCTGGGCTTGCTGCTGAGGAGCAAATGCACTTTAGGAAGCTGTTGAGTGTCTGATGAGGCCAAGAGGGCTTCAATTTGTCCATTCCAAACCATTCTCTCTCAATATAGTCTACAACTGTCTTCCACTTTGAATTAGAAGAGCCATAAAATGCACTTTTGAATTTTCTAGCTTTATTATGCAGGAGAGTTTCATTAAAAGTTGAGTGCACTAACCCAAAACACTCTTAAGAAGTGAAAAGATTTTCATATCGATGTGGACCAAGTATTTATGTATTAATTAATTTACTCATGTAGCCATCTTAATAGGAGGAGCTCGAGGGTGCACCCTCAGATAGGAAGAATACTATATTAGCTGCATTTTATTGTAGTCATTTTGAGATTTATTAAATCTGTGACATTTTTTGTTGTGTTACGCTATTGAAATTTTTGATTGGCTATTGTTTTATGAGGACTTAAATATTGAGAGAAAGTGTTAAATCTATAAAGCATGGATTCTCGTATGTGTCCGACACATGTCATGTCGTGATGTGCTGGATGACACACTGGACACTGATATGACTCGGACACTTCAAGACATGTATCTGACAATCCACATGCTATGTTCTATTTTTTAAATTTACGTTGCTAGATGGATACTTTAGGGAGACTCCTCGGTTAAGTGTTCGAAATGCCGCGTGCCATGTCTTATATTTAAGAGAGTACGAAATAAAGATATAACATATATAAATTTATAACTTCAAAGAATTTAGATATGACAAGTGATGTGTCCGTGTCATGCTTTTCTGAAAAATCACATGTTCATGTGTCCGCCATGTCTATGACTGTCCTTGCTTTATAGGTTAAAATAATTGCTTTTTTATTCCTACTCAGTAGAAGTGAAAAATTAATGTAATGAAAACATTTTAAACTTCATAATTTTGTATGTATGATAAGTTATTGGTTTTCTGGTTTACCATTATGCCCTGTGTGTTCGCGTATATTTTTATTTTTTGAGTAATCCTGTCACTTCAATGTATTTATTTCATTTCTTCAGTATGAAGTGGGTTGAGTTAAAGATGGGGCAACTTGGAGTGCTCAATAATCCAAACTACAAAATTACAGCTCTGCTTGATCATATGGCAATGATCACTGTTCGATCAGATACTCGTGGGGTCTTTGATTGCAAACCGCTCGGGTTGATTTGGGCTCATTTTCCCGAGGTTCGACTACATTTTTTTGACTTCTATGTCTCATTTGCTAAGTTTCTATTTAAGTATTTGAAATGCTATTTTTGAACGGCTTTTGAAAGAGCACATATTCCTATTCATGAATGTTTTTCCAAGAAAAGGTAGAAACTGGCCTTGATCTCGAGTGAATATCGCATCTTACAAATTGAAGTCATTTTTGGCCATGCTTAAAGTAACTTCTGTATCGAAACATATTTGAATATATTATTTTTGCATTTAAGTAAATATTTTACTTATTTTGTTCGTAACTCTTCCCTTGATGTCAAGATGAATCACTTATTTTCAACCTTGACCAGTAAAACATATATTTATTTTAGATAATGACCTTCTCTGACATAATGTCTCTATATCATACGTCTGCAGTTTTACAGTGCCAAAAACAGTATAATGTTTGATGATTTACGAAGGAATTTTGTGATGAACCCACAAAATGGCTTGGTTATAAAACCATTCAGAAAAGCCCATGCAAATCGAGACAGCGATCAGGAACTTGTAAAGCTAACTCAATATTTACTTGCCATAGCGGAGCTTGATGATCTAAGTGCCCTTGATCACAAGAAATGGGAGTCATTTAATGAGGACAGTTTCAAGAGATGCAGGCATGGTTGAATCACAAGTAATTTTTAACCTATTCACCCTCTTTATGCTCCACTTTTATTTAGTTGGGTTTTACATACATAACATCAGTTGGCTACTGCAAGATGCAGCTACAAGATATGTTGATAGTTCACATATTTTTTACAACAGTCTGCTAGTTTATTAGGGTTGATGTTTGTTCATTTGCCACGGAATTTCTTATTGAGCTCAAGGGATAATTGTTTCCATATATATGATTTGGTTTACATTGAAGGATCGAGGAGAAGATAAGCACAATGAGCTTTTTGCCAGTTCTATGTGAGTATTGAACCTGTCCTTCTCAGAGCTGCATATACTTGTTGAGTTACTGTGTTTAAATTTCTAGGTTCTGTATATAAGTAGGGTCAAATCAAGTTAAGTAGTTGCGGAGGTGTAAATCCCAATTCGCCAACTTTTGCACCTCGAGTTGGCATTTGATGTTTGGCCTGTCGTTGAAGGAGATCAAAACAATGTGTTTATCGGTTTAGTGTTTATATAGGGGGTAAAAAGCATCATTAGCCACTTAACTTTAAACGAAGTTTCATTTTATTTATTTATTTGGTTAAAACTTGGTTAATGGGTCGTCCTACCAGGATAGCCACGCGTAGGTTTAACAGTTTCTTTTCTTAATTCTGCATTTTAATGAATAAAACAGTAGGAACAGAAATCAAGTTAGCACGACTGGTCACATGGACAATTGAACACCAAAGGGATGTGATCCTTGCATTTGAGTGTCATTAGATCACATTCAATCTCAATAGGTCTCCATCCAGCCCTAGATAGGTTATAAAATTGACCTCAGCACATTGCCATTCTTGATTTGGAGGTGGTGTTTGGCTTCGGGTGGATTAGGATGGGTGGGATTTTGGGTGGGTGGGGTTACTTGGTTGGGAAGATGAAATTTTTTTGTGTTAAAACGTATTTATTTGTTTTAAATGAGATTTATTTGTACTTTATGAAAAGTTAAGAGATTTCATATGCGATTTTTCTTATTTTTTGTTATTTTAATGCTTTCTTTTATTTTTTATTTTTATTTAAAGAAAAAGACACGAATTTTTCTATATGATTGAAAGGTTGAGAATTAGTTATCCTAAATGCTTAATAGCAGAAAACCCTCTACATACTTACGATGTGCGGAATACTAAAGGCTTAATACAACCTTTTAGTTGCGGAAAACTCTCAACATTCCAATTCCTTTTAGTTTAATCATTAAAGACAGTAAACATTGTCAAAATTAAAATGAATAATAGCAATTGCACTCCCAAACTTTTTATTTTTTTTCACAATTCTAAATTTTTAACTTTATATTATTCCCCAATTTTAAAGGATAAAATGGTAATTTTATATTTTCTTACAAAATAATTAAAATAAAAAATTCCCACTCCACCTCGCACTGTCCCTCTCCTCAAATGCCACAACCCCACGCCCTAAAATATTAATTGTCCTTGGATTAAAATCAGATTTGTAGTAGATTTTGATAGAAGTTGATGAAATGAGTGGTTGAAAAAATTGGTTAAAATTAATTGTTGAGTTTGATTTAAATTAAAATCTAGATTTTAATTCGTACCAGACATCTTTCTTTTGAAAAGCATACTTCCCTCAAAAAATTCCTACCTGAATCAAAAAATTCACGGGGGTTTCTATAACAACATCAATTCAACATCCTAAACAGTAGGATTCCCTCAAACAAAAGCAAAATCTTGAACTAATAAAGCACTAGCATCACTAAAAAATGGAAAATTGCCAAAGAAACTCTTGGCTGGTGATATATTCTTCAAGTGGAATGTCATTTTTTTCTGTGCCTCTCTCTAGCCAGTAATGATTGGGGGAGTGCTGTGAAGCTGAAAGGCAGCAAGGAAATCAGTATTGCAGACCTTCTCGATATGGACAGTGGTAAAATTGCTTTTGTGGAATCGCAATCGCAATTATTGATTTTTAATTCCGAAAATTTTTACCCTTTTTAATGGTTAAACTAACGAAATTCAATGGTAAAGGGTTTTCCGTACCTAAAAGGTTGTATTTCACATTGTAGATTTCAAGTATGAACCTTTTCTACTATTTTCAATAGGTAGAGGATATTTCGCACATCGTCAAGTATGTAGGTATTTTTCTGCTATTCATCGTATCATGAAAAAGGTTGAAAGTAGATTATCATATATCGCAAAGGTCGAGTATGAAAAATGCAAATCTCTTAATATACAACCCTGCATTTGGCAAATTTTATAAATAATTTATGAATGGTTGTGCATAATTTTCGACAACACATTCAAATGGATCCACTTGTTTATCACTCATTTCTATCTATTTATAAATTCTTCCTAGCTAAAATTTAAGTCCTTGATATATGAAAAGATAGCATTAAAATTCACGCACATTAAGATGGAGAGAGATAGCTTCTAAAGAGACTTCAAGAAAATTAAGAGATGGTCAACGAACCCAAAGACCTGACAACTTTTACAAAAGAAGAAAGATCTAAAACTACGTTCATTTTAGTGTCAGTGTCAAATACTACGCACCTAACATATCTTTGAAATATATTGGTCGTTCATAGGTCTCCGTGAATTCTCGACATAAGTGCCCAAGGAAATCAACAATTTTAAGATTTCATAAACCAAATTCCGGTCTATTAGCAAAGTTTCCAAAGGCAAAAGGTGAAAGCAAATTGATCAATGTTATCACTTGAGACATACAAGGCCATTGACATCAATCATGTTTGGAAGAACCACCTCAGGTGAGTCATCCACCAGAACAACTATTTTCCAGTACAGACTACCAGGCGCAAATGGCGACACTACTTTTAACAAAGAAAATTGCCAAATACTAACACAAAGAACATAACGGCAAAGCACAAGATAAACAGACCAGGCAGCAAGTTTGAGCTCAGGACTGGAAGAATCCGGCTTGACACCAGGAAAGGTGAACCATGATTTTTGTCATTGGCAAGGGATGGTGACATCAGTCAAGGAACGGTTAGGAGGCACCATAAAAACTCAAGCTAGATATACCCAGAAACCGTATCATGACTAGCATTTGCTTCCTTTGGTTTAAGAGAAAGATTAGCAAATTGCTGGTCCAGATCTCTGCTCTTAGCACGTCGATGGCTAGATGATGGCTGCTGTTGATTTTGTTGCTGCTGATACAGGGCTCGTAATCTTCCAACTTCTCTTTCCAATACTTCATGCTCAACTGCACACAGCATCCATAATTTAATTCAGAAGAACTCAAGAGTAATAAACTTTTCTGCGGTCCAATTGCTGCTCTCTAATACAAGTCATTTTCAAAGACCAAGGTGATGCTAGATTTCCAATGTTTATACAACTATATTATAATATCCATATTCAAAATTCACTATTCTATGATTCTGTCTCAGTATATTGCAAAGGGCAGAATTATATCTGAACAGAAACATGTTAATGCAGGTGACTCGTGCCTCCCGTCAGACAGCTAAAAGAACATATACTTGGAACCTAAGTCAGAAATAAGCGTGGGTCTGCTGTCTTCTTAAACTTGATGCAAATACACCCTAGTGGGTACTAATCCGAAGCTGTCAGAGGGGAAAATGTGTTATTTTTATGCTTTACATATGGAAAAATTCAATTTGTTACAATTTGTGGACCAACTTACAAATTAACAATTACAGAGAATCCAACACCCTGTAGTGGGCTAGGATCGTCTTTTACAATGCGCCAATAGTTGATGCTTAAATATACAACTAAAAGAAGCCTCTAAACTCTTCAGTTCAGCATGATAACATATCAAACCTCTTGAAGATACCTTTTAAAGCTCATATTAAGCACCTACTCTTTCAATTCTCTTTCCAAGACCTTGTGCGTAAAAATAAGCCTATGATTGGCTCATGTATACAAAAAATTTTAATAAACATTCAAGCCACTTTTTACCCACACATTTTGAAGGACCCACAAGTACTACCCACATATCCACCACTCCTTTCTATCTATTCATAATTTACCATTTATAAACACTTCCCAAAAATACTTTTTTAAGTTTTTTCCCCAGATATCCATAATTAACACTAAATAACAAACTAACAACCTGTAAGTTTAATTTGTGGGAAGAGAACTTACAATACTTGATAAGCTGCTCTTGACCTAAACTTTCTAATCGTTGCTTCAGGGTTTTATTCTCCATGCTTAGTATAAGATTCTGCTGGTTGAGAAATTCGAGCTCAGCAGAAACTTCAGAACCATCAGCCTGCATTTATAAACAACAAAAAAGTGATATCAGCAATTTTAGAGATACAACATGTCAAGGTAAGATCCATACTAAAAATTCTCAAGGGGGAATATCTGCCTGTAGAGCTTGCACATTTCTTTCCAGTTCAGCTATGTATTGAAGTTTTCGGACCCTTGAGCGTTGTGCAAATTGCCTGCATTAGAAATGAAGTTTTAAGCTTACTGAATCACTAATTATTTACCGAAGTTCGTAATTTACAATCAAAATGATCAAGGAAATTGAGTGAAACATAATAAGCGGACAAAAAAACAGCACCAAGTTCTCATGACACGATGTGGAATTTTTTTATTGTGAAAGTCAAATTATACGAGATCAGTTCATTTGAATCAAAAAGGGAGAAAAAATATAGTTGGAAGTACCAAGATTCTATGACTGTCCAGGCATTACAGCATTATATCTATATCCTCTATATTTATACTGAAGCTTCTGATTTATGATTCATATTTCAGTTTGCTTCAGTAGCGCTTTCAAAATGTACAAAGTACACATCACCATAATAAGACAAATATCGTGTATACTGAGAGATTCTAACTCATGGAATATGAAAAAGTCAAGCTTTTTTTAATGGGGCAGGTGGGGATGCAAATATCAACTCCAGAGTCCACAGGCCAAGTCAAAATAAAAATGTAATTAAATACAATTATAAAACTGGTTAATTTTTCAGACAAATATTACTCGCAGAGTTTAAACTGAAGTTGTACAAAAATCATTTCAACAATAAGCAGATGAACAAGCTTTTCAAGAATAGGTCTTCAGAGTATTGTGACAGTAATTCAAATCCACAATTTGGTTTGTCACTGATTCTACGTGAAAAAGGAGTATAGAACGGGTTTCAAAAGTGGCTTGATTTGTGTACACAAATTGAAGATCCATTTCGATGATGAGAATGAGAAGACAGAGATCCTAGTTCTTCACTCTAGCACACCCACTCCCATGTCATATAAAATCTAATTATTCAAAAACAAATTCTAAGCTTAAAATGATGCATTTAAGTTCAATCTAAGCCATATTCAGCATAATTCATGGTGTCTAACATAATGGTTCGTGGAGAGCAGATTGATATAAAGCTAGGCTTCACCCACATCTAATGCAATTTATAAAAAATGCCTGAACATAAATTTGTATCATTCATGTGAATTACCTCAAATTGATGGTATGGATCTCAATTAACAAGGATTCAAACAATAAGATTAATCCACAGATTTAGGCGCTGCCCAAATCCAAAACAAGCACGCGACAAATGAAAAAACAGCAGACAGATATGCCTCTGTTAGGGAAGAATTTATATACTATTTAATTTATAAATAGATAGAAATGAATGGTGGATAAGTGGATAGTACTTGTTGCTCCATTGGAATGTGTGGTTAAAAATAAAGTTTGACAATTTATAAATGTTTATAAATTTTGCAAATGAAGGCTACAAAATTATATCAACGAAAGTTAAAAAGCCAATTGCTGTAACTTGTCGGGTAAAGTGTCAAGTTGAGTTAACATACTGCTTCGCCCGTTTGGTGTCTGTATCAGACACAGAGTGTTTGGCATGATCAGAGTCCTTTCTCTCAGAAGAACCTTTTGGATCATAAGGATCAGATTCAAGTGGATCCAGCTTTTCAGTTGAAGAAGATGAATTCTTGTCTGTTTCTGGGGAAGTACTCGATGATGCTGCATTTTGAACTATAGCATTGTCCTTAGGAGCAGGACGGCCATGAGATGATGCAACTGGATTCACAGGTGCATCCCATGTCCTATTCTTGGTTGTGCCTGAAGAGTTTGGGTCTGTGTAGAAAGAACCATGTCTTATATCTCTGTAAAGATCAAAGTCCTGAGATCCCCATGAAGGCACTGAAGTTAAATTTTTGAACTTGTTATCATCTTGAGCTACACCATTCATGTATCCAACATTAGCTGTGTCAATATATGCAAAGGAATCACTTGATGAGCGTCGATGACCTCCTCTATGCACAGGTGTTTCAGGCTCATTGAGGAGTTCATCAAGCCAAGACGGCTGTTCTTCTATCAAAAAGCTTTCAGAGGAAGCACGTTGATGTTGTGGATTACCATTTCTAGGTGCTGGAAGACCTTTTCGGGCAATTGCTGAACTAGGGATGTATTCAACGTACGCTGGGGATATGCTAGGGAATGGACATTTAGGAGGCAGCAAAGAATTTTTTCCAACATGCATAATATTTCTGATGCTGGATGGTCTGGAATTTTCCATAGCTGAAGATAACCAGTTCCTGTCAAGAATAATAATAATATCTAATGAGCAAAATATTTATGAAAGTAATTGATGGATGAGCATAACCTGATCTCATGAAATTCATGGCTTACAAGCTTTGCTAAAATTCATAATGGGGGAGTACCATGGAAACTATCACCTTAAAAAATCTCACGTTTATATAACATGTACTATCTGACAGAATCAAGAAAACAAATCAACCCAATAAGACATCAAGATATCAGGTTACTACAAAAAGTGAGGATAGCAAAGAAACCAAAATTGTAATCTAAGCATACATCATCCAACAATTTTTTTCCCAACCCCATCCGAAGATACATAACCATGCTTACATATTTTTATTCAACACATAACATAGGAAGCGCTTGGCAATCGACATAAATACAGGAAGACCTAGCGATCTCCAAACACGGAGTTAATAGAAATATAATACAATCATGTGATTGTGGATGACACCGCACCCTAAAACACATGCACATGAAGTGGAGAAGGAAACTAGTCAGATCATGTGGATACAAGATAGAACTAACACAGACAGAATGGATATTTGAAAAGGTGAAATATTCAGTTTACCACATCTAAAATCAACAAAATATACCCAAAGTTGGAAATCGGTCTCTAAATAATAACAAAAGTTATCAGGCTTGCAACTGAAGAAGGGAGAACAGAGGATCTTGCTCACTGTGAACGACCCCATCATATTCAGAGACAACCTTGTCAAACCCTTCCGCCTAGCACCATTTATACAACAAGTTGCTTGTCCTGTACTTAATTTAAGTATGATTAATTGCCCAAAAGTCACAAAATAAGAGATGGGGGATCCTATCTATGACATTTATTTATGCAAAGCCAAGGTGATTATATGCTTTGAAATAGAAACAATATAGATCGGCCATCCAAAGCCAAACTAGCTTGTATGATCATGGAAATGTCAAAGGCTAGCAGGCGTAACCCATCCTTCAAAATTGCATATACACACTCCTTGACAGCTTCCCCACCACCCAAGTTCTAATTACAAAAATAAACATCAATAGTGTACTCAATTGCCAATTGAAACATTCTACCATATAGTATTAGCTTCACAGATACAATTTTAACTGATTCATACCCAATAATTAGCAGTGAACTGATTCAGTAGGTGAATGATACAGTTATCCATTCATTGAGACCATTCAACCAAACCAGTGCCAGTGGTATTACCAAAATGAATGAAAATAAAACGAAAGCCCCAATTATCGCTATCTATAGCTCCATACAAGACCATCCTCAAAGAGGAAAAACCTAAGAGTTAACATCCAAGCATCAACACACAAATTCCACTTGTCGAACAGATCATGTTCATGGATTGCTTTCAACCTAAGAGTTAACACACAAGCATCAATGCACAAATTCCACTTATGAAACCATTCATGTTCTTGGTTTTCTTTCAGTCACCGGTAGAACTGAAAAATGCATTGGCAGTGCAGTGAATAGCAATCCTCAAAATACATTTCGTGCTTTTCCTTCAAATGAAGACAAAGTTAACTGAAGTTGGAAACTTACAAACACATAATCTCATTCGTAAGAACTAGCCAAATTATTGCACAACAATTTACTAATAGGCATTAGTCTGTACAAGTTGTTCCTCTATTTATGAAACTCTCTTTTACACAGAAATTCTACAGAATCTCACTAACAATTCAAGATGACAATTTTGTCAAATTAATCCATGTCAATCCGCAATAAAAAAATTAATTTTTTTTCCCTTTTCCAATATCATACTTCCTTGAATTAACTCGGATTTAATTTCCCATCTACTATTCCTTCGTCACCCTGTCCACAATAGCTCACACATAAATATAACAGATTCATCCTACCCACATTTCCTCATCGCCCACAAAAATTACACTGAAACAAAAATAAAAATTAATTAACAATATTAGACTTTTTTATATCACATACCGTAGAAAGATTTACATAATCAAATAATAACTTGCCTTAATTATCAATAATTAATAAAGATCTCGGCGATTTGATTCAGAACAAACCCTCTGTTTTTAGGGTTTCTTGGAACTTCTTCTCCTCCTTCTCTCTATCTACCTGGATAGTTGAAGTCTCGCGGAGAAAAGTGTTGGCCATTCCTTGGAATGAGCTTTTGACAGCTCAAAATGTGTTGTGTTCTATTGTTTTTATTGCATTTGTAGAGTATTTTACAATTTCAACCCCCAATATTATTCTAAATTGTGATAAGACCCATAGTAATTTTGTTTTCTTTCTAATTGGTCCTCAACACCAAAAATAAAAATAAAAATAAAAAGTTTCCACGTAACTAAGCAAGATAAATATAAATAAGACGTTACACATTAGACTATAACACAACTAATAGGTTATTAATTATTATTAGTCTCCTCGCAACCAAGCAAGATAAATATTGGCATTCTCGTTTTGATTTAGGTTCGAGAGTAAATGAAAACAAATACGAGATCGTAAACGTGAATTCGTGCACGAGTTAATGAATGGTTTATAATTGAAGAACAATTTTCAAAAATATTATTAATATTCATTAAAATTAAAAACAAAACAAAACAAAACAATGAACAAGTGAAGTGTTTAAATAGTAAAAGTAATATACGAAATCTAACACAACAAACTTTAACTTAATTAGGACACAATTATGACATATCCTTATTAAAGTGGAATAATAATTAAGTAAAGATAAATACAGATCGAGAAAAGATAAAATCAATTAACTAATTATCCTAATCAATTAATAAACTACACTTCTAATCAACAAGAAAAATTATGGGAACCTCCAACTAGGGATGGACATTTTTCCCCAGAATCAGATCAGAACCAAATAGAACTGATCGATTCGGCTCCAATTCCTCTACTAAATGGATCGATTTTAGGACTATACATCGAGAACCGATTGGTTTCGGTCTGGTTCTCGGTACTGCTTTGAGAACCAACATTGAATTTGGTCCTCCCAAATTTTTCTTTTTACTTGCACCAGGTGCACCAGATCTTTGAACACTAGACTCCAAAATTATCTTATGTTAAAATTCAACTTTTCATACGCTACTTCTTTCATTTAATAGGTAATCGAAATTCAAGTTTAAATAATTTTATAAATATTTTAAAAAATTCATTGTTTTAATGTAATACATTAGGAAAAATATATTTTCAGTTCAATATTTCATAAGAATTCAATTTTTTGTTGTTTTCAAAATGGCCAGCCATCAAGAATCTCGATTCTTGAGAATTACTAAAGATAACAAACTACTGTTATATAGATTTTTTAAAAAAAATTAATTTTCGATCGAGTTTTTACCTTTTATACTGTATTTAATAGTTTATCATTGTTCGCTTTTATAAGTTGAACTTGAGTTTTAAAGTGGATTTTTGTTCTTTGTCGTGTTCAATTAATTCTTTATGCTAATAGATTTCAAGAATAACAAATGATTTCATACTCTATTTTTGTCTATTTTCAATTCGACAAGTAATTTCATACTTTATTTTTATATTTTTTTTAATATTAAGATCCGGATCGGACCGAATCAGAATTGGTTGGTTCGGTTCAGATTCGGTTCTATAGTTGAATATAGAACTAATGGTTCTATTTCTAAGATTCTAATTGATACTTGGTTCGATTCGATTCCCTTCTTTATCATATTTAGCCCATGTTTGAACCATATTAAAATTTTAATTCTAATTCTTTTACTCATTTTCAATTACACATTTTTTAATAAAATAATATTTTTCACCACATTAATAACTTTTTCTTCTTTTTCAACCACATATTTTCTATCAATTTACTATTCCAAAATATATTCTTCCAAAATAATGTGGCTCAAACACATCCTTACAATGCAAAACAAAATAGGAAAAAGATATTTTGTTAGAAGAATTTGGCAGAAAGTTTGACATAATTGCACGTGGCAGTAAATGATTGGTTATGTTTGACTCCAATTTTTCAAAAATTCATTTTTTTTAAAACTCATTTTCAACCACACAATTTTCTATAAAATAATATTACACGTAAATCTAAAAATTTACTTTTTAACCTCATAATCTCCAACAAAACACTATTCAAAAATGCATGTTTTGCCCAAAAATGGGGCTCAAACAAGGGCTGAGATTAAAAAAAGTTGATTGTATTTTAAATTGTCTAATTATAGAATGCCACGTGACATTATGTCAAATTTTATATCAACTTTGATGTTCATGTAACGTGATTGAACAAAATAATATGGTATTAGTTTGCAACACGCGAGATATCCTCTCATGATTTATTGGTCTATTTTATCAAGTTTTCATACTTCATTTTCTCTCTATTGTCCCTAAATCAAAATGGTAACATTTTCAATACCAAAATGAAACCAAAATTCACAAAAAAAAATAATATAAAAAATACATATATAACTCGACAAAAGAAAAGTTAATGAGATGAATTTTCTGTTTTAGTTCAGTGAGCACCCGAAAATCTTAACTAAGCAACTCTTGGACATATAATATAGCTGATAGCATCACAATATGTACAAAAGGAGACTCAATCCACCAGCATAATTGATAAGTGCATTTTATGCAC
>CAIGRT010051262.1:0-18309 GCA_903798405.1 Fraxinus platypoda | reverse complement strand
TTACAATATTAATTAATATTGTAATTGATAGATTGTTTAAATATAGGTATTAATACCCTAGTTGATGTTTAAGAAATTTCTATGCTGTGGAAATCATTTTGCACAAGAAATCAACTCGGTGTTGTTCGTAGGGTATCCTTACCCTAAAATAGCTTTATGAAATATAGGTAGAAATGCTCTTGATTTGCAAAATAGAAATATTAGTCATAAAGAAATAAAATGATAAGATTGCAAAACATTGTTTGGAATATCTAAAGTTTAAGTGCAATAGGAAGTGAGGAACATGAGAATTTCAGATGCTATATTCAATAGATATTTTGACATCCTCTTGCTCCAATAACATCATATTCTTCCTCGCCTTTCCAGGATTAGCTAACCCAGCCCCAATCATTCAAACATTTTATGCCGAGGATCAGATTTTTAATGATGTTAAACTTGATGGGGTTGTTACGCTGGTGGATGCTAAACATGCTGGTTTGCACCTTGATGAGATTAAGCCTAAAGGAGTAGTTAATGAGGCAGTAGAGCAAATTGCTTATGCTGACCGTATTATAGTAAACAAGGTACATTTTTATCTTTATATCATGTAATCGGTTTAGTAAGTGTTTCCCCATCAAATTAAAACTCTGCAAACTATGACATGTCTAGTTTATCTGTAATTCTATTTTATAACCCGGATTCTTATTCTGCTTCAAGAATCTTATAACGCAGCCACTATAGGAACTAAGAGGCCACAATGGAAAATCAATTCATTTTTCTTGCTCTTTAATCGCTATTTGTATTCCTACTGGCATGTCTTCTACTAATTATGCGACGTGTTTTGCAAAGAAAACCTTGGATGGTTGTTCTGCCTCTTGCCTCCGGTGAGATATTTGGCGTTCTAAAGTTTAACTAGATGATTTCCACTGTGATTGCAGACTGATCTTGTTGGTGAACCAGAGATTGCTTCACTTGTTGAGAGAATAAGGGTAGATTTCTTTGCATAATTCTCCCTATTCTGTCCTTTCCAAGTCACCTCCCTAAATTTTATTTGGTGGAGTGCAGAACATAAATCGTATGGCTCAATTGAAGCGAACAAAGTATGGAAATGTTGACTTAGACTATGTTCTCGGAATTGGAGGCTTTGATCTAGAAAGGTTTACTTCTGTCCTATATTATGATTTTGATCTCTAATTTTCTTCTTAGCCATTTCTACTCTTTCAATGTAATCAATCATGCTAAGTCTCCTTGTGATTTATCTCCATATTGATGTTTAAATGCATCATTCAAGACCTTAAAATTGCCATCCTTTTAATCACTATTTGATTCTTAACTGTAGTGAGTGCAATTTCCATCTTGTTCTTTGACATGTCGAGAATTATTCTAAACCCCTTCAGCACATTAAAATATAACATCATGAGAATACTTCTTCAAGATTTTATAAAAATGAAAGAGCTTTAGTTATTTATAACACAAGTCTGTCACTTGTGGAGAAATAGATATAGAAGATTATGATGACAGCTCTCTAATGGCAATGGAGCAATCTTGTTTTTACATTTCCATATATTCTACTACATCTACTCCCACTCTTCACCTTACTCTACAGCTTCTGATCGTTCCTACAATAATGTTCACTGATGCTTTCTTTTTCTCGTGCCAATTGCTTCTCTTCTCCTTTTCTGTTTATCAATCTTCCTGCCCCAAGGATGCACATAAAGTCAAAGTACTAGTTTTGCTGCTATTTGAGATGGAAAGTTTCCGAAATGATTCGTCACAACAGGCAGCATTTCTTGTGTGATACTATTATGCCCCTGTTTGATGCCCATTAAAAAGAGCTATTGGGAGAAAATGAGTTTTAGAATAGTTATTTTTTGGAGAATGCGGTTAAAAAGTAGGGGAAAAGTTATGGGTTTACGTGCAAAATATCTTATTGTGAGAATATGTGGTTGAAAATGAGTTTTAGAAAAAAGAGTTTTTGGAGAATGGTGGACAAACGGGGGATATATACTTAATTTTGAATGTTTTTCATGTTCATGTCTTTCCTTTCAAAGAAATATTTTTATATATTACTCCTTTTCAATTTTCTTTTCTTGCTGCCTATTCACTCTTACAGAAACTAGTACATATCCTTGTTGCAATTAGAATGGCATGATATAAGAAATCTCAGGGTTTTTTAGTCTTACATTACACTTTTCGCAGTGGAACACTTATTTTTTGCACCTGAGTTTATCACCAGTTTTAAAAAGTATGCTTTTAGGTGCTATTTTGTCAAAGTTTAATTAATACATGCAGAATTGAAAGTGCTGTTGAAGCTGAACAATCGGAGGAAGATCATGCTGGTCACAGCCACGATCATGATCATGATCATGGTCACCACCATCATCATGAGCATGAACATGACCACAAACATGGTAATTCCAGTTTTTTAATATTTTTCCTTGGTAGTAGAGGACAGGACAAGTTGTCAATTGACTTTATCAATATATGCTGACAACTTAGTTTTTATCCTGGCTCTGATGCTAAAGTTTGCCTTTGCGAAAAAAAAGGAAAAAGTGAATCCATGCTTGATTGGTATTGCATTCTGATCTCCCTCACTGTTCCCCATATGTGAGATGAGGACAGAGAGAACAAAAATAAGATAACAAGAGAAAATGACTAAATATTGTAGAACACCTCTCTCCCTTGCTTTCTCTCTGCCTCTCTTGTGTACAATAAGTGACATTATGATAATTTTTCCCACTGTTTTGACTTTCAATTTATGCATAGGAAGATGTTGAGGTATTATCCTTTTGAAATCTGTTGCAGAACATCATGACAGTCACCATTCCCACGATCATACTCACGATCCTGGCGTTTCTTCAGTCAGCGTAGTTTGTGAAGGGAGCTTGGATCTCGAAAAGGTTGGCTTTACATTGTTCCTGTTTAGATATTGTGATTATCGTTCAACCTAATATGGAAATTATGTCCTCGATCAAGACTGTCTTTTTAGATTAAGATAGAAAACTGTTTGTCCAGCATATTCGATGGAAAGATGATATTATTGGCTGAGAATTTATTCTTTTTCATATTTCAGGCAAACATGTGGCTAGGCACACTGTTAATAGAAAGGAGCGAAGACATATATCGGATGAAAGGTCTTCTATCAGTTGATGGAATGAACGAGAGATTCGTCTTTCAGGTGATTGAATTCTTCAAAGCTTTACATTTAGCCCTTCTTTGTTATTTAAACACTTTGTTCAGACTCTGTGAAAATAATAATAATAAATGATAATATTGTGACCCCCCCCAACTTTCCCAGTACAAATTTTCTCATTAAAGAGAAGAAATGAGAATCGAGAGATTGAAATATCCCTCTCTTAAAATATAATTACTAGAATATGAAAAAAATAATGTTCTTTGGAGAGAGTTTTGAACGCAATTTTTTTGCAGCAAATAGCTTCATTTTTCCTTTCTTCCATTGTTTCTCGCTTCTCTTTGAGTGAGCACGTACACTGTAAATTCCCTTATATTCTTTCTGCTCATTTAGTATTTATCTAGACAAGGAGATCCTAGCCAAATGACCTATTCTTCTTTTACCTTTAAAATGACAGGGCTTGTGTATCTAAAATATTTGAGTACTAAATTGATCGTATGGGGGCTGTGGCGTTGGCTATAATCAATTTGTTTGCTTAACTGATCTTTGAGTATCATTTGTTACTTCTAAATCATTTTACAATCACCACAAGTTACTGCTGATGTGGATGTTAACATGCTTATTCTCAAAATATACCAGTTCGCTTGCACAAAATTGTCTTGATTGCAGTTTAATCAGCTGTCGTTTTAATGTGACAGGGAGTGCACGATATTTTCCAAGGTTCGCCGGACAGGTTGTGGCAACCAGACGAACCCAGAATAAACAAGATCGTGTTCATTGGAAAGAACTTGGACAAAGAGGAAATAGAGAAGGGCTTTAAGGCATGTTTACTATAAAGCGAATGGCATGACAGATAAACCACCGTCAGAGGAGGAGAAAAACCTTGGTTTCTTTGTTTTGCAGTTAGAAGCCTCGTAATTTTATGTTTTCGAGGGTTTATTAGCCCAGAGAATATTGTTGTGTCTGAACTTGTGAGAAAAAGAGAAACATTACTCCTGAATTGATGATTATGACTGTTGAATTTCAATCATAAACTATTGCCCCATATTTAGTTAATGTTGTTTCATTAGAAAACTTCCTCTAAACGGTGTTGGACCCTATTTGACAAAGCTTTTTGAGATTATAAGTTGGTGAGTTTCATGAAATATGTGATTAAAAAGTGAATTGAAGTTGTGGTCCAATGAAATGTGTGGAAGCTAATTGTCACAATAATCACTGAACTAGTGTTCGTGTTTTTTACGGTTCACTAAAGTTTAAAATGTTGCATTACATTTGTTTCTCAACCATAATGAAATTGGTAACATGGAAGACAGAATGCTAATGTGACGTGACTCATGGCACAGCAAATTGTCACGTAAATTGAAGTGTTTTTGATTGCTCATTGTACTTTAAAAGACTTCTTTGATTGTTCATTATACTTTTAAGTGGTCGAGTTTTGGTCACTAAACTTGTAAAATTGACGTCGATTTGTCTTGAAAACTTACGAATGTTGTTCCAAGTATGATTTTCATACGACAAAATAATTGTACAACATGTTACAAGGAATGTTTCAAGACATTTTGCAATATATTTAGTTTTGTTGCTATTCTTTCCATATTTTATCTATAATCTACAGCGGCAATATGTTCCTAGGTTTTACCAAACTTTTTGACATTTCTATTAAAATATTCTCCTCTACATTAGTTAATCTTACCAAATGTTGTGTCACCGGGTGATTATGATCTTTACGTTTTCTATATTTTCAACTACGCTCACATCTATATCGTATTCGAAGCTTGTGTCCATATCCACCACGCTCGGAATATATCAACAATAACTAAACAAAGTTCCTTCCCAATCGTACAAACCCAATTAGATATTGAATCTCGACCATGAAAAACCTACACCATCAATATTAAAAAATATATAATTAAAAAAATTGTACGAAAAGTTGAATATTGTGCACATAAATTAAATATTTGCTTTATTCATACTTGGTGAGTTGTAAAGTTCTGCGTATAATCGTATATGTTGAAGTCATCGTCATTTTCCTGACATTTAAACAAATAAAAACAAATTATGATAAGTTATAGAAAATTAAATTTATTACGGTCATATGCAAAAAATACAATATAACAATAAAAACTCACTTCTTGTTGACTAAGAACATTTTTTTGAGAATTTCAGTTGAAGTTGTGTCAATAGCTGCATCCATTCTTGTTAAACTAAACCTCACCTATTACCTATATGATGGAGAAGGCGGATCCTTAATTTATCCTAATTAATTCTCACTAATTAAAACCCAAGTAGCTATCCATAACACTGTGATATCCAAACCCATAACTAGATATGATGTATAATTCATGGAAATCATCAGAGTAAGAAACCAAAAAAATAAAAATAAAAAATCATGGAAATAATATCATAGTGTGTCAATTCATTTACAGTGAGGAAAAGAAAATTATTTTTCTGTCGTGGAAGAAAACAAAAGTCGTCATCGATGGAAAAAAAACTATGCACAGTCAGATGTTGAAAAAAAAGAAAGAAAAATTAGGTTTATATTTATGGTGAAACAATAATTTATTTTAGGGTAATTATATATGAGTTATAAATTCTTGTATTTAATTAAATCTATAATTTATGACACAAGTGATGCCACATAATTCGATGTTAAATACTATTGGTCATAAATAACATTACTCTTTAATTAAACTTAAGATTCTCAATCTTTAATCATTATAGAATTTGTCTCTTAACGAATTTTCATAGTATTCATATACCCAAACTTTAATTAGTTAACACACTTTAATAACAATTTATGTCTAAAAAGTATTAAAAATAGAATATAACAATTTATTTTCCCGTCATATTTTAAAAAATAAATAAATACAAATTTTTTTCTCCTCATTTCAAAGCATATATTTCAATATAAATCATCATCAAAATGTTGAAGATAAATATTCGACAAAGAAAATTAAGAAAATAATTGTTATAATGAATACAGATCGATAAGCTTAATTGAACTTAAAATGTGTGTAACAAATAAAAATTTGGGGCAATATAGTTAAGCCCTTGTTTGATGGTCATTATTTTGAAAAAATGGAGTTTTGAATAGTGATTTTTTTGGAGAATGTGTAGTTAAAATGTAGGAAATTTTTTTTAATTTGCGTGCAAAATATTTTATTGCGTAAATATATTGTTGAAAATGAATATGAAAATTAAAAAAATTGGAAATAATGATTATCATGTTAATATTGTGGTGCACTTGATATGATTTGTAGTGGTAATTACGGAATTACCCATACGAAAATAACGGCCCTTTTTAAAATTCGTTCTTATTTTCTCCTTCAAGAAATTAGAGGGAAAGTAGGAAAAAGAATAAATGATTTAAAAATCAGATAAATCATAAAAGAAAATAATTGGTGACAAGAACCCTTGAAAAGCCCAGTCGTTGCACCGCCGAGATCCGCTTAATTTACCCTTCTCCGGCACCGCCGCCGCCGCCGCCGTCACCTTTTGGCTTCGTCTTTTTTCTGTAGCCGCCTATAGATATGGTATGTATTTCGCTGTTCTTTCCTCTAATCTCTTATAAGATTCTCCTTCTCTTGTTTTGCTTGTGTGTTATGCTCGTGATTTATACTCTTTCAGGGATTGCGTTTGATTTAATACTTGAACTAATGAATAGGGCTTCCAGTAATTTCACCAATTTATTCCTTTCTAATTGGACTTTTTTTTTTTTAAAACATTTGTTTTTGTTTGTGATGGAGAGACTGGTGCTTGGTTTCTGATGAGGGTTTGCTTTATATCAAGATTGAACCTTTGATTTGCCTTCGAATTCAGCTGTCATCTGCAGCTACCGAATTTTAATTTTCAGCAGGTTTAAGGAGAGTTTTAGTTTGAAATTTCCAATGATGCAGTTGTCTGAACTATTTTAGGATTTGAATTATCAGGAAACGATGGAAGGAGATGATGACTATGTGGAGTATGTTCCAGTTTCCAAGCGTCGGGCAATTGAGGCCCAGAAAATTCTTCAGCGCAAAGGGCAGGCTACCACATTCGATGATGATATTGAAAAGCAGAAACTTCTTGAGGCTAAACCGAGTTTATTGGTGAAGGCTTCTCAACTCAAGAAAGAGCAGCCAGAAGTAACCCAAACTGAGCAAATGGTACAGCAGGAAAAGGAGATGATTGAAAATTTGTCAGATAGGAAAACTTTGATGTCAGTTTGGGAGCTGGCGAAAGGAATCACTTATACGGAGCCTTTATTGACTGGTTGGAAGCCACCATTGCAGATAAGGAGGATGTCGAAGAAGGCATGTGATGTCATTAGGAAGCAGTGGCATATCATTGTGGACGGCGAAGATATTCCCCCTCCAATCAAGAATTTTAAGGACATGCGATTTCCTGAGCCAGTTTTAAAGAATTTAAAAGCCAAAGGAATTGTTCAGCCGACACCAATTCAAGTGCAGGGGCTGCCTGTTATCTTATCTGGTCGTGATATGATCGGCATTGCCTTCACAGGATCTGGAAAGACCTTAGTTTTTGTGTTGCCGCTTATCATGATTGCATTGCAAGAGGAGGTGATGATGCCAATCGCACCCGGTGAGGGACCATTTGGTTTGATTATTTGCCCCTCTAGAGAGCTTGCTAGGCAGACGTATGAGGTTGTGGAACAGTTTCTTGAACCCATGAGAGAGAGTGGTTATCCTGAGTTACGACCACTACTTTGTATTGGTGGTGTTGATATGAAGTTGCAGTTAGATGTTGTGAAGAGAGGCGTCCATATAGTTGTTGCTACACCTGGGAGGCTAAAGGATATGCTGGCAAAGAAGAAAATGAATCTTGATAATTGTCGGTAAGTACTTCATATTTTTGTTGACACGTTAAAATTCTGTAATTTTTAGATATTGCAGTTGATGTTTTGTATTAAGTTCATGTTGGCTGTGGAGCAAATTCTCTTAATTAAAATTCTCAATATTTTTAAAGTACCAAATTATGTTTATAGTTACTTTGAATTGTAACTCTCTTGAAACTTTGCAAATCAATAGACTAGAGGGTTAATACCCTAAATAGTTTGCCAAAAGTTCTCAAGAGGTCACCGAACTTCAATTGTTCCCTAAATAGTCACTGAACTTTGCAATAAGTTCCTAGGAGGTCACTGAACTTCGTTAATACCCTAAATAGTCACCGAACTTTGCCAAAACTTCCCTAGATAGTCACTCAACTTTGCAAAAAATTCCTAATTGATCAATGAACCATTGATGTATAGGGTCTTAATTTACAAAGTTCGGTGACCTCTTGGGAGGTTTTGGCAAAGTTCGGTGAGTATTTAGGGTATTAACGAAGTTCAGTGACCTCCTAGGAACTTATTGCAAAGTTCAGTGACTATTTAGGGAACAATTCAAGTTTGGTGACCTCCTGGGAACTTTTGGCAAAGTTCAATGACTATTTAGGGTATTAACCCATAGACTAGATAGGATAGTTTTCGAGATAGTAGGTCCTTGTTTCACAAGGTACACTGGGTTGTATGTGTTTTTCAATTTGTTAACTCTGATAAGGAAAAGAGCTTACTTTTATTATTATTATTATTATTATTATTATTATTATTATTATTATTATTATTTATTTATTTATTTTTTGCGTCAGGGGGGTGCAGGTGGGGGTGGAGCAGCTGTCTGCTCTGCTTATATTTTTGGGGTGGCATATGAATAATTAATCTACTCTGTCGTCGACTATGTTACTAATGTGCAAGGCCAATTTTTCTGTAGATATTTACCTTGTTTTGGTTTCCCTGCAGATATTTAACTCTTGATGAAGCAGATCGGTTAGTGGATCTGGGTTTTGAAGATGACATAAGAGAAGTATTTGACCACTTTAAAGCGCAAAGACAAACTCTTCTATTTTCAGCTACCATGCCCACAAAGATTCAGAAATTTGCTAGAAGCGCATTGGTAAAACCCATCACTGTGAATGTGGGAAGGGCTGGGGCAGCAAATCTCGACGTCATTCAAGAAGTTGAATACGTGAAACAGGAGGCAAAAATTGTTTACCTTCTTGAATGCTTGCAAAAAACCCCACCTCCCGTTCTAATATTTTGCGAGAACAAAGCTGATGTAGACGACATTCATGAATATCTTCTTCTGAAGGGAGTCGAAGCTGTGGCAATTCATGGAGGGAAGGATCAAGAAGAGAGAGAGTATGCTATTTCATCTTTCAAATCTGGCAAGAAGGATGTTTTAGTTGCTACAGATGTGGCATCAAAAGGTCTTGATTTCCCAGATATTCAACATGTTATCAATTACGACATGCCTGCCGAGATAGAAAATTACGTTCATAGGATAGGAAGAACTGGAAGATGTGGAAAAACAGGAATTGCGACGACTTTTATTAATAAGAACCAGAGTGAAACCACGCTCCTTGATCTGAAGCACCTGTTGCAAGAGGCAAAGCAGAGGATACCTCCAGTTCTGGCCGAGCTTAATGATCCAATGGAAGACGTGGAGGAAATAGCCAATGCAAGTGGAGTTAAAGGCTGCGTCTATTGTGGTGGGCTTGGTCATCGTATCCGTGATTGCCCCAAGTTAGAGCATCAAAAGAGCATGCAAATTGCTAGCTCGAGGAGGGATTATTTCGGGTCTGGAGGTTACCGAGGGGAGATGTGATCTATAAGCTTTTAGACAAATATGTATTTGTATTTTGCAAATATTTTGAGCAACGTGTTCAGTTCGTAATGAGCTAACTACGCATGTACTTGAATTTTCAGCAATGCATTCAGTTCGAATGAGCTTATCTTTAATGTTCTTGGGTTTTTGCTCCTCTGCTTTTATCATTAGCAATTCTGAAACTGTAATTTCTTTTGAAGTAACTGTCTAAAGACAAAGGATTCGAAAATGCCTATGATGTTTGATAAATATTACACTAAAGCAACAAATTACTTAAGCGGCTGAACTGCTGGATTCAAATCTCGTGATGAAATATAACTTAAATTCATATGGGACGAGGCTTAGTTTGATGATTATGTCAATTGAACTTTTTAGATTCCTGAACAAGTGGTTCATATTCTTGGGGACTTGTGTACAACTTCAGCTGAAACCCGAACCTACTGCTCTGGATCTTAAATCTCTGGTGACCAGTGATGGATTTGACTCTTGGAACAAAACTTGCAGTAGACCAACCCTTCTGTCCTGTAATTCATCCCAATCAAAAATCAAAATATTATTAAGGCAGAAATAACAAGCTCCTCAAATTGGGTACAAAAATTAGACTGTGTCCAGTCACAGGCAATGCTAACACAAAAGGGCACATTATCTTTTCATCTCAAGAGTGTTTAATTGATTGTGAAAGAGCTACACATGTAAGCACGAGCGTACGACTATGTTTTGAGGCTACCCAGCCTACGGTTTAAGAACTCTAATAGACTCCTATCAAGATCTAGAAGGATCCAGAAGAATTGAGAAGCAGTTAATAGTAACAAATTTTGTTAGATTTAGTTACAAAATACTTATAAATAGAGGAGGAGTAGAATGTATTAGGGGGAAAAGATTGAGAAGGAACAAGTGGAGAGAATTGGACCTCTCGAACGTCCAAATACCCTTTGTTTTTATTTCATTGTTGCTGAATACCATTACATAGCAGTAGATACTGCATTTCTGACATCTAAATACCTTATTGTATCCACAGTTTCCTACAATTACAGTAATATAAAGTCTTCAATCAAATCATCTTGTGTTGGTCTTTGCCTTCTGTGATTTGTTCTTCTGTAGAAATCAGCCACCAGTGCAGGATCTTATCAAACTCCTCCTTGAATTTGAAATGGAGTTCTAAATTTATTTTTACAGGTTAAAGGGACTGTTTCATTTCTATTGGCTGATCCGGTCTATTGCTCTTTCCTTGCACAGTCGAATGTAAGGATGACCAGCATATTTTTAACACCTCTAGATAGACCAGATGGAAACTTTGTGTAATCTGGCACTGCTGGAACTGATACATGGTTCAGCAAAGAACCAATGGGTAAAGGTAATATAATACGTGCATAATTCAGGCAATCTTTGCTTATTTTGGTGAAAAAGATAACTTTTATGCAAAAATAGAAAGACGTTACCTTAAGAGGCTTAATAATATTAATTCCATCCATTGAAATTTCTCCCATTTCATGTGCTCCTTGTACAATACAAAGCTCTAGAGTATCAAAATACTGATGTACCTCAGTCATTAGCCTGGTTCTTTCTTCCAAACTTTCCATGAGAGCTTTCTTCAGCATTTCATCTTCTTCTTCAAGAATCCTCAATCTTTCATCTAGACGCTTAATTTCCTCTGCATTAGCCACCAGTTTTCTCTCCTCAAATGAACTCTCAGATGAAATTTCAGTCACCATATGATTTGAAGTTGAAACCCTCAATTCTAATGATTTCTTCTTGTTTTTTGATGTACCAGCCTCGACAACATATTGATGCCACGTTCTTTTTTTGCCCAAAAACTCTCTTTCCTCATAATCTAGTGCCTCGTAACTCAGATTGGACGACATGGTTATTGCAGTTTCCATCTCCCCAAGTAATCAAGCAGTCTACAAAAGTTGATGTCTTTGCTTACCACAGAGAATTGCAGAGGCAATTGACGCGAGTTTATTCAGTTTGCTTAGGTTGGAAGAGAAATGATTTTCTACTTGTCGGTATGTGCGTGTGAGAGAGAGAGAGAGTGAATCTAGCTGCTGCAAGATTTGTCCCATTATATTTGTAAGATAAATTGTGTACTAAATTTAGCATTTACATGGTCAAAGCGGTTAATGAATGAAGTGTGTTTGTCTCTACTGAACTCTGAAATTAGCAGAGATCAGTTCCGCTACAAAGTTTAGCAGCAAACTTTGGCTTCATGTCTGCATGAGGTAACGTCTCTGCCCGTGCAGACCGTATGGCATCCCGGCTCAGGTTTACCACCGGATAAAAAGAAGAGTAGTAACAAAGGCCTTATCACGAGAAACTTTATTTGCTGGATTTTGAGAGTTAAATTGAAGAATGATCATCATTTCCTCAAACCCTATCACCCTCGAGATATGAAGTTACTAAATTCCAACTATTCAATATTGTAAAAACGTTGTTACTTTACATATCCCACAAATCACTATGAGTATCGGCTTCAGGGGACACTATTTTGGTGCATAGAAGTCTGAAAACTGAGAAAAGTATGCACCATATTTGTCTTGATAAGAGACTATAAACAGCTCAGACAAAAATAAGCACAGCTTTATTTAAGTACACAAGGTTTATTTTCCATTGTTCGTCTAGATATTCCTTTTTCCAATCTTAAGAAAAAGACGAAAATAAGGAACAATAATACAGGTACACGAGTTCACATATACAAGAGGAAGGCTGAATACTCTTCCATTCATCTTCTATCAATGATGAGATGAGAAGAGCAGGCTTTGCTAGTCATCCGGGACATCCACCTCCATTTTCAGACCCTGGTTGTCTAATATCTGAAAAAAAGGGGTTTAACAACGATAAATATTACGCAAATGAGAAAAACGACGCTAAATGAAATGAAATGTTAAGCAGCTTCATCCAACTTTATACTGAGATACCCATGTAGTTGGGCATGTCAAACATATCTAGTCTAGCATTCCACAACTTGCACTTCTTTCAGGGGTGCGCTCTACATTACTCAATAGTATTGAAGAAGAAAAAGAAGCCAAAATTTTGTCTATTGTAGTATCATGTCCAATCCAGTTCAGTACTGCGTATCAAACATGCAGGACTATTTTATTACATTGCAATCGACCAAACTAGGGGAGAATGGCATTTTAGATAGCAGGCTCGGGGCAGATTTTTAGAGGAACCTTCGGCTATGCATTCCTGGAATTTCGGAACATATTTTTTTGAGAGTTTTTGTCGTTCGCGTGCACATTGATCTAGCTAATTATCTTATCAACTCTTTTGGCCGTTAACTTTGTAGTTTATTGTCTTTTTATAATACAACATTGTTGTATAGAAACTTTTGCCTGCCAGGACTTGTCTCTTAAAGCCATAATTTAAAGGAGCCAACAATGAAATGTATCTCGTCTTCATATGAAATGTAGGATGAAACGAACAAGGTACAAGTAAAGTCCGCCACTTAATAAGGAAGCAGCTTGAAAGTGTGCGTGTGTTTGATAATCTTAAAACATGTACTTATAAGATAATAAGTTTCTATTAAAATTAATAATCTTTTTATTGGTTAAAATTAAAAATAAGAAGTTATTTAAAGTTTTTTTTTTTCCACTTATAAGTAATGTTTGGAACAACATTTATTTTTAAGCTTAGTCTAATATGCTCGTGTGTCATATGAATCTATATATAAGTTAACAAACAAATAGACCATCAGAAAATAGTATTTCAGACAGACGAACCTTAACAAAGTCATCTAACAGAAGATAAGATTCCCTTGTGTAACCAGCTTCATGCAAAAGTTGATTTAATACTTCCTGCAAAACACAGAATTAAAAGCAAGGGTATAAAAAGCACTAGAAAATATGGACTATGATGTAAGAGTAGAGATTTCTTAAAAGTCATGTAAAGCTAAAGAAAATTAAAAGCAATTTATACTGGCAGGCCGACAAACAAAGATAAACAAAACATTTATACAACTCATTCCATTGTTGTTCGTCAACAAATTATTATCACAATTTAATCAGTTAACTATCAAAATACTATGTACGAGTATAAATATTGAGGCAATCGCTAGCAACATCAAATGTGTCACAACTCAACATGGTTATTAACTTATTAATATCTCCAACATATCGTTTACAAGTTACAACCATTTATGGTTCCATTACTCAGACCCTAATTTAGCAGGGATCAGTTAACACATAGCAGAAGCCCTATAAATGATCTTATCTTTTCCGAATCTTATCTCGTGATTTTGGTCCATATATTAAAAATTATTTGGCAACCTAAAACTGCCAAGTTAAATTCCGAAATAATGGATTCATTATACACAATAAAATAGCAGAATAAAACAGGAACATTGTAATACCTCTCTTTGCTTATCTGACATGAACGAGCCAGTCAAATCATGGAGCACTTGTATTATGTCGTTAAAAGTTACCTTTCCATTGCAATCAGAGTCGTATATTTTGAAGATAACTGAGACATTAAAGCACATTACAAAGTTAATAAATTGATGAAGTACTGAGAACAGCATATGCTAAATTATTTACTTTTAAGTATTCGCCAGGTCAATAGGAGTATAGATTGGAATTTAAGTCAATATATCAGAAGTATAAAGCACATAAACTTCGCTAAGAAGATTTACAAAAAGAAATAAGGAAGAATAGTGTAAAAATATAAGAAAAGGTAAAGGAAAAGACAAAAAATGTGCTTCAGTAACCAAAAATAACTGAAAATGCTTATGCATTTGTGAATTCCAGTCCATAGATTAACATTTCTCTTCGTAACCAATTCCAACAAATGAATCATCTCTCTTCGGGGATGTAATCATAAAGGTTTCTTATAGTTACAGTGAATCCTCATTCCGGGACAAATGGAATTTCATTGGTCCTATAATTAAACCAGATTCCAGAAAGAATACTTTGTAATATGTCAAACCTATACAGATCTAAATATTCAAACTTATATCTTTCAACATCTAGATCAATCAACATGAAAGTACTAGTAGCAATGAATAATTGACCGGGAAACAGAAGAATTTGAATGCATTAAATTCCGAATACAAACGAGGTTTAATAGACCTACTCTCAATTTTCTGAGGCACTGTTGCTTTAGCACTGAAAGCTGACAAGAATGCAACGAAGTCCTTGAAATTCAATCCATCCACCATCTTCAGAAGCCTCTATAAGCACCCAAAAAAATAAATGAATAAAAAATTCTCAAACATGTATACAAATAACAGAATCACAACCACGACAAAAGAGCGTGTTTGCCGAAGCTTAAACGGTTACTTTCGAAGTAAGTGATTTTTAACTTTTTTTAAAACTAGCTACACGTGCTCAAAATCACCTGAGAAAGTGGATTCATTGCAAACTCAGGTACTGATAAAAACTCATCTGCTGATATGAACCCCTTTGCATTCCTATCTAATTGGCAAAATCTCTTATACAGAGACACTATTTCTTGCTGAGTAACTATATTATTACAAAAAAACAAAAAAAAACACATTCAGTTCAGCAGAAATTGAAAATTAAATAAAAACAAGAATCCGAGATTCTGAGAATAAGCAAAAGGGTACTCACACAGATAATTACAGTGTTCTTGAACTTCTTCAATGTCATACTGAGTCAACATCGATGAAGCACTGCCCATTGCTAAATTTCACTGCGGAAAAAACCCAACAAAATTCAGTGTAAATAAACGAAGCCCACTTATCAAAATCGCATTTTTCACATATAGAATCCAATACTCATCGAAAAAAGTAACAAACGACCAAAAGAAAAAGAAAAAGAAAAAAGGGGACCTGAAATTCCAAGATATTTCTGAATTGAAGGGACCAGAATGAAGAAAGAGAAGGGATAGTAGAGTAAATGATAAGAGTCTATAATGCGTAATTATATGAGAGAAATTTGGATCGAGTCTGCTTGGTCATCACCGGAGCACCAAAAAAGCAACCTTGTTTTTTTCGACAAGGTGACGACTGACGAGGAAATTGATGTTTATCCAATGAGGTTTTGTTTGAATCTGATACATGCATGATTAAGCGTGTCTAAATATAACTTAGGGCTTGTTTGTTAAAGATTTTTTGAGAAGCGATTTTTTGAAATAAAATTTTTTTTTTTTACATGAAAAAATATTTTTGTTAAGGACGTGCGATTGAAAATGAGTGAATGAGAAGTGATTTTCAAACAATCAAAATCAAATAAGGACTGAATGACTGATTTTTTTGTGATAAATTTTCCAATTCAAATAATTTTAGATTTTTATCAATTCAGTTATGTCTCAGATTTGATTAAGAGAGACTATTTAGACTTTGGGGTTGTCTGGGCGCGATTTTAATTTGCCAAAAAAGTGCTTTTCATACCGTTGAACAAGGCAACGGTCGAAAAAGGAAGATTTGTTGCTGATTTCTGTGTCTGGTGTGTCAGAATTCAACGGACAGAAAATCAATTTTTGGAAGGAAAGTCCCGTCCAGACATGCCCTTAGTATCAAAGCCACTTTGCTAGGTTGGGCTTACGAAACTTAATTACTATAATAAAAAAGGGAAAATCGTTTTTTTAGTTTCGTGATCTCTTTTGTAATGCTTCAACGTAAAGAAATAATTTTTAGCTAGTTCCCCAAAGAAAATAACATGTTTTATAAAATGCATTTGACTTATTTGATAAGATAAAAGGTGCAATGTGTTTTGCTCCAAGTACATGAGCAAAACCTACGGGGGCTTGCCAGGTTACTCACACTGGTGGGCCCCACATGTTTTAAAAAAAAAGAAAAAAAATACACCCCCTCCCCCCTCTATTAGTGGCCTGGCAATGAACCCACCCCCCTCCCCCTGTACGTGTATCATTGCTCGAGAATAAAGATATTTTAAATAGGTTTTAAGAAATTGTTTTGGTTCACAATAATAAGCTTTTTGAAACTATTGTAGTTGCAAATAACTTGAATTGAAATTAGAATCTATTTTATTGTTAATTTGATATTTTGGTCATTCCAAAACTACCTTAAAAGAAGAAATTATTTTTGCTGAACGATCTGAATAGAGTGGTCTAAGTACGTTGTTCAAGAAATGCTTGTATTTTGAATGTAAGTTGGATAACATTCTTTGTAAGTCAATTTTAAAATTGAGTTCTATCTAAAGCGTTTACAACAATGGTAATCATTTTTACCTTTGTTGCAACTACCACATGAGAGTTACTTGTGATTAAATGCTAGTTTTGAAGAGTCGCCTAACAAGGAAAATGAGCCCCACTCGAACATCGGATGTAAAGATAGGTGGATTGTAAACTTTACCTTACTCGTTGTCTATTCCGTAATCATTTAATTCTGTTTTTACAAAAGCTAACTCATACCCCTCCTTTTTTTTCATCATTGTTGGTCTTTCGTTCCTAGCAATCATGTATACTGAGAAAACTCTCCTTGCCTTTAGATGAGAAAGCCATGTTTTACATTCCCTAGACAAATCAATAGGAAATGCTACAACTCTTCTTTTTTACGATGAAATGCCCCAGAGGTTTCTTTGTGAAAGTTGTGTATTTGACAAACATCATCGAAATTATTTAAAGGCTAGATCATGGAGAGAGAGCCAACCACTCAAGCTGAAGCCAAACAAAGGAAATAAAGATCGATGTAGGGACGGTGGACTACGGTAACTAGCATTGTCTAACTTAATTGGACATGGCTAGCTACCGTGAACTGGTGCTCCTTTTCAGCCTTGTAAATTTTTGAAGACATTAACCACTCACTCGTTATAAGCCTATTTAAATGGTAATTTCTACCCCCAATTGTTTGTGCAAAGAGCTTGTTTGGTTGTGGTTCTCTCCAAAAAGAAGCCACCACCAGCCAAAACATGCTCAAAATGATAATTGGTGCTGCAAAACAACTTCACTACCAATTTTTCTCCCAGCCCACGCTAAAATAATAATTCGATGATGATGAACAGGAAATGCAATAATAGTAACAAATTAAATACAACCCTCCAGAAAAATATACGAACTCAAAACTGAAAACTGAAATACAAACCATTTAAATGGACCCTCATTTTTTTTTTCATTTAAATTTATTTTCAACCATATATTCTATCAATAAATAATTTTGCACAAAAAAATATAATTTCTTTTACCGCACATTTTTGAAAAAATTATCTATTTTTGAAAAAATTACATGGAACAAGCTCTAAATGACTAAATTTTTAGTGTAATTGATTGCTTGCATTTTCAACCACGTGTCATTATAAATTATCACCCAATTGGGTTCAAACACGAAACATTTAAGTACTCCCAGTTATTCCTCCAACAATTAGCAGTTAACTAATAAAATATTAACATAATCTAATCAACATCTAGAAAAAAACGATAAAAATTAATTGAATAAAAATGTGCTTTCACGAACACCGCCGAGTGCCAGCTCATCTATGTTTATTAAGCATATGTTCGAGTCTCATTTCCTAACGTTATACTATTTCTTCAGTTTCATTTATATATGCTTACTTTCCTTATTTTCTTGTCCTAATTATATGGTCATGTTTCTTTATTAAGAATGTTTTGTTTTGTTCGTTTACTAATATACTCTTATTTCTT
>CAIGRT010051257.1:0-10956 GCA_903798405.1 Fraxinus platypoda | reverse complement strand
AAAATTATGATGACAATATAACCACTTCTGATAAAGATTGGTCATTTTTCGAAAGGGCATTTCACTTTCTTCACTAGTATTCACATTAATACAAACCTAAAATTTGTGTTCCTCTCGGATTAAATTTTCGATAACAGTATCATGCGTGATCAATAATGCACCGCTATCATCGATTATTGATAGTAGTGCAATCAGGGCTTTAGACGTTGATCGCCACAGAAAAATAGTTGATGCTACTGAAAGTTTATTTTTTATTTATTTTTAATCTATTTTCAGTAGGCAATTAAAGATGTATTTTTTATTTTTAATTGTTACTTTACTGAAACTTAAATTATTTCTAAAATTATTATTTTTACGGTATTTTCCTTGTGAATGTTTTATTATTATATTTTTTTTATCAATGAAATATTGTCAATAAATTAAATTAATATAAGATAAATTTACAATAAAATGTGAAAAGCATGCGTTTGCCGGGAGTCGAACCCGGGTCTATTGCTTGGAAGGCAATTATCCTAACCGTTGGACTACAAACGCTCATTGTTGACCAAGTCGACTTTTAAAGTAATATTATTTATTAATTGGTAATTATAAATAGTCCATTCAAGTCGAAGCTCTTACAGTGTGCTGATGGGCACTATCTGGTTGAGCAGCGGCGCGATGTGGATGAGACGGCGATTTTTAATAACAACCACCGTCTCCGCCTCTAACTCCTCTTTCATCACTTCCTCTGTTACAATACTCCCTTCCGTATCCTTCCCTTTCCCTTCTACAGTAAAGCTACCACCACAACTCACTCCCTTTTCCAATTCCCATGCCCGTTCTATCTCAAACAACTGCTCACCCTCCCGCCTTCTTTCAAACACCAATCCTTCAGGTAAATCCCACTACGAATTACTTGCATATTGTAATTGTAAGTGTTTGTATTATGGTTTCAAATGTTAATGTGGGTAATTTTATTTTATCTTATAGGGGTTGAGGAGAAAAATGGAATTCCAATGAAGGGATCGAAGGTAGTTTTGAAAGGAATGAGATACCCGGAACTTGAGGTTTGTTTTTCCATGGTTTAGTATACTTTTGAGTAAAAAAAAGTGATGTTCAAATTTGTTTCTTCACGGTTCAAGTTCAGTTTTTGTGTTCTACAAATTGTTTTATTTGGATATAATAATTTTGTATATATGAATTTAAGAATAACTGAACTTTGATGATAAATATCCTTATTCTTATCTTCCTTCAAATTACAAACACCCAAAAAAAAAAAAAAAACTGCTGCTGTAAATCTAATATTACCAGCTGCTGTAATGCATTGAATTCCATCTCATGGTTAAAGGCTCGAGCTGGCTATGATATTATGGAACTGTCTAAAATGCGTAGACTTGTGTTAAGGATGGGATAGTGTGAGGGGCTGAGGGACAGTTTCTTACTGGACCTTCTTGTAATGACCAATGCTTTAATCATCCATTATATTTTTAGGCATAAGGTTTTATATTTGTCTGTTTTTTTTCTAAACGTGATTGATTGGTACACAACTTTAAGATTATTTTCTGTTTGATTCAATTTTTTAAGGATAGCTTTAAGATCATGAAGGATTTTTCTGCTGCTCATCACTGCTTCTAATTTTTTTATGCTTCGTAACAGAATTGGGTTCAGTCTCATGGTTATAGGCCTGCACAGGCTTTGATGTTATGGAAGCGCCTGTACAGGAACAATATATGGGCACGAGATAGTGAAGAATTGGAAGGTTATTCTCNAAAGTCTTCTGAATATCAAGTTTGCATAGCATCCCTTGAACCCCTAGGTGCAGTTTTGAGTCAATACATTAATTCGCTATTAGTATAGAATCCAATATCTGTCGACCTTTCACAAAGCCATTCTGGAACTTAGACATCACTTTCCCTAGCACCTCCTTTAGTCTATTTGCCAAGACTTTCGCAATAATCTTGGACACCCCATTGACTAAGTTAATATGGCGAAAATAATACTTTCCATTTTACCGTTGTCATGGTAAAAATCTTACCTATAACTATGGTTTCTTTTGTTTACCGCTCCATGGATTGGCATTGAAGCTCTTGTTTTCATTCACATTTAGAGCTTCAGTGCCAATCCATGTAGCGGTAAACAAAAGAAACCATAGTTATAGGTAAGATTTTTACCATGACAACGGTAAAATGGAAAGTATTATTTTCGCCATATTAACTTAGTCAATGGGGTGTCCAAGATTATTGCGAAAGTCTTGGCAAATAGACTAAAGGAGGTGCTAGGGAAAGTGATGTCTAAGTTCCAGAATGGCTTTGTGAAAGGTCGACAGATATTGGATTCTATACTAATAGCGAATTAATGTATTGACTCAAAACTGCACCTAGGGGTTCAAGGGATGCTATGCAAACTTGATATTCAGAAGACTTTGATCACGTGAACTGGAGGTTCCTCATGTATATGCTTAGGTGATGTGGATTTGGGAATAAGTGGATTCAGTTCTGTATCTCTACTGTTTCATTCTCAGTTCTGGTTAACGGTACTACTGAGGGTTATTTTCGGAGCAGCAGAGGATTGAGGCAAGGGGATCCATTGTCTCCATTGCTGTTTGTTATTGTAATGGAGGATCTCAGTAGGATGCTCGAGAAGGCGAGGCGGGAGAATTTGATAAAAGGTTTTACGGTTGGTCAACTGTAGGTGTCCCATCTGCTATTTGCTGATGACACTGATTTTATGTGACTCAGATGAGGAGCAATTCAGGAACTTACGTCGATTGCTCCTATGCTTGAAGCGGTGTCTGGATTGAAGATAAATCTGGGGAAATCTGAGGTTATTCCAGTAGGGGAGGTCACTAACGTGGAGGAACTAGCGTTACATGGGTTGTAGGGTTGCGCAGTTACCTATGTCATATCTTGGACTCCCTTTAGGGGCGCGGTTTAAAAGTATTAATATTTGGAATGCTATTGTGGAAAATGTGGAAAGGAGGTTAGCGGGGTAGAAGCGTGTGTATCTTTCGAAGGGAGACCGTCTTACTCTCATTAAATCTACTATATCAAATATCCCTACTTATTTTTTGTCACTATTTCCTATTCCTGTTGCAGTGGCAAATAGATTAGAAATGATTCAAAGGGAATTTCTTTGGGCAGGGTTGGGAAATGAGAGGAAACTTCATTTGGTTAATTAGGGAGTTGTTTGAGGAGGCTTATTTTGTTTGATAAGGCATTATTGGGCAAATGGTTGTGGCGGTTTGGAGTGGAGAGGGAGAGTTTCTTGAGAGAAATCATTGGGGCGAAGTATAGTGTGATGGAGAGGGGCTGGTGTTCGGGTGAAGGTCGTGGGTCTTACGGGGTGAGTTTGTGGAGGTATATTCGACGGGGATGGAATGACTTTCGGGATAGATTGACTTTTATGGTGGGGAACGGTAATAATATCAGATTCTAGGATGATTATTGGTGTGGAAATATATCGCTGAAGGTGGGGTTTCCTTCCCTACATTGCATTACTATGGTGTCTTCTGTTATGGTGAATGACATTTTAGCCATTCACAATGAGAGTTACAGTTGGAATATTACTTTTCAGAGGGGTTTGCAGGATTGAGAATTGGATGATTATGCACTATTTCTAACCTATTTGTATGAGGTGCAAATTCGGGTAGGAGATGACGATTGTAGCCGATGGAGGTTAGCACGGAATGGTATTTTTTTAGTTCGATCTTATTTTAGATCTCTTTTGGGACCTGTGGAGAGTTTATTCCTCTGGAAGATGGTGTGACAATGTAAATTGCCTCCACGGGTGACATTTTTACTGTGGACGGTTGTGAGGGGACAGGCATTAACGATGGATAACCTTCGAAGAAAAGGCTTTTATGTAACTGAGTGGTGCTATATGTGTAGGAGTGATGGGGAGACGCATGACCACTTGTTCATTCACTGGGACGGTGTTCGCTGGCTGTGGAATAGTATTTTGGTGTCTCAACATATAGATTGGGCGTTGCCTAGACGTATAGAAGACATGTTGCGGGCATGGAGTAGAAAGTTTTGTGATAAGGATAGTAAGCTTGTATGGAATCTTATCCCAGGATGTATTGTATGGTGTGTGTAGAGAGAAAGGAACAACCGATGTTTTAACGACCAAACACAGAACACCGAACAAATTAGAGAATTATTTTATCTGACTCTGTATACTTGGTTTAATGCTGCAGCTAGCAATCCTATAGAGGGGCTGCCTAACTTTTTTTCTTTCTTGTTTAAGTTGATAATACACTTCCTGTGTATTCTTCTTTGATTAATAAAATTATCTGATTATCTATCAAAAAAACATTTGACAGGTTTGAACAAGGACTTCAAGAGGATGTTGAGTGAACATGCTGAATTTAAAGCATTGTCTTTGAAGGATATTTATACAGCATCCGACGGAACAAAGAAGGTAGATAAATCTCTCAACATACTTTGATGGCAGAAGAACTATCTCATTTATTCTGAACTCACAGGAGATTGCAGATTTTATTCACATTGGAAGATGGACTAGTCATTGAAACCGTTGTGATTCCTTGCCAAAGGGGAAGAAATACAGTATGTGTTTCTAGTCAAGTGGGTTGTGCAATGAATTGTCAGTTCTGCTACACTGGAAGGCATGCTCGATCTTCCTCGTGCTATTATTCTACATCAATTTCTTGGATACTCTATTCGTATATGGAACATATTTGACTAAGTATAAAAATTTGCTTGTATGTGAATAAGTATGTTTTATTTTAAAATGAACTTTTCACTTGCTTTTAAGCTTTGTCAAACCTGCTCCATTTATTCTCTATCTGGTACGAGCAACTCCAATGTGTGCACCAAATTTTGGTGCAAAGTCACTCCAATGTGCACCAAACTTTGCACCATTTTGGTGCAAAATAGTGTTGCTCCAAATACTATTCACTTTGCACCAAAATGGTAGTACAATTTTGACCTTCTCTTTCACTTTGTGAAAAAATTGGTTAAGGATATTTGTGTCCATTTTTGTTATACATTTTTTAATACAATAAATTATTATTATTTTGAGCATTTGTAATAAATTTTAATAATGTAATCAATAATAGTTAAGGAAATAATATAAGAATACTCAAAAAATTTGAAAAAGTAACAAACTCGATTATTTAATGACATGATTTAATATTTTCTTATATAGGCTCACATTGCACTTCGAAACGCATCAATTGATCATTTGTGAGATGAATATATGAATTCCGAGAATTAAATTGCAACACTATTTCGACTTCTTAATATCATGATATCAAGATTCGAAATGCATTGAACTATTATTTAATAACATGATTTAATATTTTCTTATTTGTGGTGTTTCTATTAATTGTACTATATTTTTTTAAAAAAATTAATGAATTTAATATTTTCACTAATTTAACGTAATTATTTATTTAGTAATTCATGTAGTTGTAAAATAAATAAATTTTCAAATAAATAAATTGTTAATAAAAAAAAAAATGATTAAAAATTGTTCATTTGGTGTAATGGGTTTGAGATAATTTCTAGTTTGGTGCAAAACTTATCTCAAATTTTGGTGCAACGTTGGAGATGGCCTTAGACTATGATTGAGCCCCATTTTTTTGGAGAAATATATTTTGTAATAGTGATTTTTTTGAAAAATGTAAGGTTAAAAAGTAGAAAAAGTTTTGAATTTACGTGCAAAATTATTTTATTGAGTGAATGTGTAGTTGAAAATGAGTTTGGAAAAAAAATTAGTTTTTAGAGGCGCAAATAGGAGCTTAAGTTTACTTGCATTATAATTTTTTGAGTTGTTTTACAGAATGGGACTTAGAAGAAGTTTATCTGCAGCTGAGATAGTGGAACAGGCTGTTCTTGCTCGGCGCCTGCTTTCACATGAAGTCGGTACCATAACAAATGTTGTATTCATGGTAAATGTTTAATTCCAAATTGCTTGCACTTACTAGTTATATCAGCATTAGCTGATGGCACTGTTGAAAGCATTTTCCATGATTAAGAGCCTGTTTGACAACCATTATTGTAGAAAAAAGAGTTTTAAATAGAGATTTTTAGGAGAATATGTGGTTAAAAAGTAGGGAAAAGTTTTTGGTATACTTGTAGAACATTTTATTGTGTGAATGTGTAGTTGAAAATGATCCTGTAGCAAACCACAAAATAAATTAATAGGTGTCAAACAGGCACTAAGTATTGATGTGCTCTTGGGATAAAAAATAAATAAATAAAATCCTTATTTCTCAAGCGAGTTACAATTGTGATACTTGCTAGTGAAATCTTTATTCCTGAACAGGAATCGATTTCATTTCAACTAGCTTTTCTTGTTAAGATACTGCCAAGTACTCTCTATGGATATCAAGAGTTACTTTAGTATTACTGTTGACCTGATAGAATTTTAGTCTAGTTTGGCACAACACGGAATACTAGATTGTGATCATTAGAAAATTGATAATGAAATAAACTTTTGATGTTGTTTGTGAAGCTGTTATAATCAGAATTTTGAATTGTGAGAATCCTTGCCAACACAGTAAAGAAGGTAACTGAAAGGTGCATGTTTGGGAATTGTGTATACTTTATAATAGGTTTTAATTATCAATAGATAGAGATGAGTGGTGGATAAGTGAGTAATACGGGTGGATCCTACGAAATATGTGGATAAAAAGTGGTTTGGCCAAAAGTGCTTAAACACTTGGCAAAAGAGGGCAGAATATTTGATAATCCACGATCCAGAATTAGCACCAAGACGTCACATTCCGATTATGGCACGAAGAATCAGAAACTTTGCTTACTGATTTGAATGTGCTGTGAGTGTATAATTGAGTTAATTATCTATCAACTCAAACATAATTGGGAAGACAAACCACTTTTCTTTTAATGCTTATGGGGAAGAGAGAGGCCTGTTTTGGATGGTAGGAACGGGGGAGCGAAGGATTTTGATCTTAGACTGAAAAATTAAGCGCATAAACTACCAAATGTGGCCATAATTCCCCTTGAGTTGCACTAATTAGGAGTGCATGGGATGGTATTTATATTATGCACTTTTCTAGCGCTAACGAAGGTATTTTCATGGATGAATATATAGGGAATGGGAGAACCACTTCACAACTTTGAGAATGTTATTAAAGCTGCAGACATATTGGTCGATGAGCAAGGTCTTCATTTCAGTCCTCGGAAGGTTACTGTTTCAACAAGCGGGCTCGTGCCCCAATTAAAACGTTTTCTCAATGAATCTAATTGTACTTTAGCTGTCAGCTTAAATGCCACGACCAATGAGGTATTTCTCTTGGAGCCTTATTTTAACCAAATAAATAGTAGACAAGGGGTTAGTTTAGTGTATATAGAGATAATTACTCTTCAATAAAAATTATGCAGGTCAGAAATTGGGTCATGCCAATTAACCGAAAGTACAACTTAGAAATGCTTCTTGGCACCCTTCGCGAGGAGCTTCGACTAAAGCACAACTACAAGGTCTTGTTTGAATATGTAATGCTTGCAGGAGTTAATGACAGGTTAGACGACTCGTAACCTCTGCCTCTTCTAGATGTCTGATCTGTCCATGTCTATCTAAGCTTTAAAAAAAAAAAGGTTTTTCTGTCTCCAAAATACTTTACTTATGAGTTACTTTTTTTACATTGACTGTCAAACCGGCTCATCTAAAAACTTGAGCTGTTTGAGAGGGGATGCGTTTGTTTATTTAGCCCTTGTTTGAGTTCCATTTTATCAAAAACTCACTTTCAACCACATATTCTCTAATAAAATAATTTTACACGTAAATTGAAATTTTTACTTAATTTTTACCCCACATTCTCCAAAAAAAAGAACACTATTCAAAAATACATTTTTCCCCAAAATGGGGCTCAAACAAGGGCTTAAATTAGTCTTCAACTGTAACTGTTACTGGTCCACAATATTTATATGCATATTCATTAATTACTGGAATCGATGCAACCGGTTTTGAGATTTGTGTCGATTGTCTCTGTAAATGACATCTTCTCCGAGTTCCTTCCTTGCCCAATAACTATAAACTTGCTCACCAGTTTCTTAAAGAGTACTAATACTGGTGCTCTCAAATATAATACACGGACCTCGTCCTTTAGGACTTATTAGGCAATTTTACTTCCATAAGTGCTATATAATAGCACTCTACAACATAGGTAAAAGTCTAAATCCTTGTATACAATCTCGCGTATAATGCAGATGTGGCTAGATAGTTGTTAAATTGATAGTTTATACCTCTTGTTTACTAGGTTCTATCCATTTCTCTGAAAACTCACGTCTATACGTGAAGGAAATATATCGGTTATATTAATAGTTTGATTTGTTTTTCAGTATTGAGGATGCAAAGAGGCTAATTGATCTTGTACGAGGCATTCCTTGCAAGATCAATCTAATCTCGTTTAACCCTCATCAAGGATCCCAGTTTAAACCGACAAAGGAGGAGAAGATGATCGAATTTCGTAATACTCTTGCTGAAGCAGGGTGCGTTGTTTTCTTGAGACTGAGTCGAGGCGATGATCAGATGGCTGCCTGCGGTCAGCTTGGCAAGCCGGGTGAAATCCAGGCTCCCTTGCTTCGCGTTCCTGCTAAATTTCTAGGAGCATTAGAAGCTTTATTGTGAACGTTAGTTTGTAGTAGTTCGTTTTCACAACTTTTTTCAATTAAAAATATAAAGATCACAATTATACTGTCAGACGATTAATTTAACATTCATGGCATTTTTGAATTCTTGAAAATCAATATTCTAGAAGCTTTACTGTTAAAAACTCTATTGATAATAATTGTGATAATTAGGATTTAAACCTACAACCAAACGGTTAATTTTCGACTGCTCCACCACTGAGCTACGCGAGATTAGATTTCATTTGAAAGGGAATCCCAGATTGGCTCTATTTCATTATATTTCATCCATATCCTAATTTCATTCATTTAATATCTCTTTGGTGTCATTGACATAACAAATGTCATTTCTAGTCTAAAGTCACCATAAATAATCAATGAGTGCGGGACAATATATGTAAAATTGACTGCTGCTTTTTTTTTTTTGGAGAACCCCGTTCGGCTCCATTTTCCCTATTAAATTATAATTCATCTCTTTTTATCAACCACATATTCTTCAATAAAATAATATTACACATAAACCCAAAAAAAAAAATTCTTCTTATTTTAATCACATCCTTCAAAAAGTTACTATTCCTTTCATTAGAATGTAGAATAACCAAATGGACGTTGTCACTCATTTACATTTTAACAAATTGTTAATTTATAGAATTTAAGCCTATAAATTACCACATGGGAAATTCAAAATACGTTATCTAAAAAAATCAAAATTATTAATTCATACAAGTTAATTAGGAAACATAAATAAATTATCAAATGGAACACCTTTTGGCCTGCTACTTTATACAATGTGCAACACGAATATACAAATGTAGAAAAATATTGTACTATGTACTGCACATCCCTTTCTTTCAATGCTTTTGTTTGGTCTTTGTAGAAATCTGTCCCTGTACAAATATAGCATCCTCGATACAAATCCGGTGCTCCAAACAACAAACGTAATATCGATTTACTGCAATCAATCTTTCTATTGGAGTAACCATTTAAGACGGAACCTCGGGATTCAAAACAGATTTACCCGCATTTGCATTCTTGAACTCCTCTTTAAGTAAAATCCTAATTTTTCGTCTCAGACTAGAAGCCTCTTGCGGTTTGAACCACCGTCTGCCAAACTAGGAGAAAATAGTTTGAGCAAGTATTGAGCCAGTACTTTCCAAGACAGTATTTCCATTAAAAAGCTTAGCCAAACACGAATATTGAATATTATGTACATCCACACAAGCACACCCACACACACCTCAGTGATGATCGAAATTCGCTAAAACCCGCACTCCGTAAAGAAAAATTGAGAGCAAAAAGCAGCAGGAAAAGATAAAAAGCCAGCACTGCAAAAATCCCTGATGCAGTATAGTAAGAGCAGAGAATTTTAGTACCATGGTCAAGTCTTTCTTCTTCAGCCTCTCAGGGGCGTCTTCAAGGAAGCGTTCCATGAAGTAAAGAACAAAGAGACCACAGTCGTAGTCATTTTGTTGTTGAGGTACCTGTTGCCATGCCAACAGGGAAAAGAAAAATGCTGAATGATCAAACAAAGTGAAAAGGGCAGAAACACAAAAGATGGAACATTATGGAATCACCAGAGTAATACTAAGAAAGATATGAAGGAAGACGATATGCTTCAAATGATTTCCTTTTTCCATTTAACTGGCTTGTTCACAAGGATATATATGGTATTTTAAAAAACATGAATCTAACCAAGTATGTTTATCTAGAAATGACAGAAATTGTTAAATACTAGTTCCTTCAACTCTTCATTTATATAACAAGTACTTATTCTTGTAAATATATCTACTAGTATTTGATTCATGTATAAGTGAACAAACAGATCTTTCCAATAGGACCAATACTCTCTTTTTATGATTTCAAGTAAAATTTATCGTTAAACAACTCTATGTTTTCTTCTACTTATCCAACTTGAACAACAATTTGAGACGGTTGCCAGCACGAGGGTAAAGAAACCATTTTATCTCCTTTTTTTTTTTTTTTTTTTTTTTTTTTTTTTTCTTTAAATCCAACAAAAAGTTTTTTTTTTTTTTTCTTTTTCCTCTCTTGAAAGCCAACAAAAAGGTTGCACCCTCTACATATTTGATAGTCTTTGACAAAATTGGTGTTCAACATTTTTATCAGCATGATCTTTCTTTGTTCACTTCTCTTCCCTAGTCGTGCATGGTAATATCCATGGCCTTTATATAAATACGCCAGGTCTCATAAATATCTCTGGGGCCACCTTACAATCTTGAATCAATAACCAGCTTTCAACTAGCCTAACCTCCACCTCTGTCCCCTAGGACCAACAAGAGGTAGTACAGGAACAGTCACACATTCATTAACTACACCTTCCAACCTGATCTTAGGCCCTGACTCACCC
>CAIGRT010051228.1:0-16509 GCA_903798405.1 Fraxinus platypoda | reverse complement strand
ATGTATATGTAGCAAGATTGTTCTTTATTGTCCCGTAATGCCACCTAAATCATGTGTGACTCAGTAGCATTTTAACTAATTTAAGAATGGTCAAACTTGTATTTGTTTGTCGATAAAAGTCAAATGTCAAACACGAGATTCTCGTTTTTGGTTTTGGTTACACAATTACTACACTTATTAAATCCAGGAAAATGAAAAGAAAAAATCAACACATATTTTATAATTTGGTTTGAGAAATATGGAAAAACAAAATATTATATAAATCGTGATATTAAACATCCAAAAAAAAGGCTGTTGTATCTCTACTAGTTTGCAATAAAAGAGAATGATCTTGAAGCTCAACTCTACATGCAATTGACTAATCAATCTACCAGCTCATTCACTCTCTTACATTCAATTTGATATCACAAATTTAACTGTTCATCTTTGGATGGCCACATTTTGCTTGGATAACTAGCGTTTTTGCAATATCTGGGCAAGAATCCTTGCTTGGATCATCAAGAAGTTGTCTCTCAATCGGAATTGTACACTCTTTCTTTCCCAAGCAATGCTGTTCAATTCAACACCACGTAACCGTTTAGTATTATTGTACGCATGGGTACACCACAACTAGAGAGTAAAATAAACATGATTTAAACGGTTTGATCTATTACCTGTTCAACAACTTTGAAGGCTTTGGGAGAATCACATTTTCCTTGGTAGAAGTATCCACAAGCACCATCAGGATCACCAAAACTTGCGAATTCTATGGCATTCATGACCTTGTTGTCAGGGCAACTTAGGTGTGATCCAGTCTTGACAGGATCGACTATTGCCCGAAATTTGTTGTCCTTCCTTTCCCAATTTTTTACATTGGGTGGATGATATTCGGTTATCTCAGTGCAGATTGTGTCCCGATTAACTATCTGTATCTCAATTTTATCTGGTTTTCCTCCGGTCTCCTCAAATATGACCAATAGATTGTTCTTCGGTTTCAAGAAGGCTCTTGGAATGTGATACCTGAAAATGCAGATCAAAATTGTGAAGGATACGTCTGGTACACATCGTAGAACTAGATTGAACTCTACAATGCTATAAATAAGATTTTAACTTCTTTAATACTATTGAGTGCAGTACAATCGACCTTACCAAAGGAGCCAGAAGGTCATATTGTGTACTTACTCGGATTGAGTAGGCTTCCCAAGAGGGGAGAGGAAAGATGTCCAATAACGGCCAATGCTTTTACCATTGACCCAGATCATGCCCTTTGCCATACTATCCATATTGATGGCAACAGGGTCGTTACCTTCTGGGGCATCAAAATACGTCTGTGAAACAAATATAAGACAGTCGAGTTAAACATGGCAAATTATCATATTTTCGTGGAAATTATGCAATCTTTAGTATGTTTGTTCGCAGATAATGGCTTCTTGCATGTGTCGATACCTTGTACCAAGTAACCGGTCCATCTGCTCCATTCGATGTAGTTGGACCCCAGTTAACTTTTCGAGAGCCTTCTTCAGTGTACAATTGCATCTTTTCTCCTGCTACACCAACCTGCACATTGGAAGGGAATCCACTAATATCAAAGAAATGAAACACTTGAAGTTAATTGTGAATGTTTTGTGCAAAATACTTGATTTAGGCATATACCTGGTGTCCCCAGTTGTTCATGGTGATATCAAGAGTTCCAGACATCAAACCCTGGATCGTTATACCTCGGGGTCCAGCAAACCGCTTCTCCATGTAGGCTCCACTATTCTTCATTCGGAAAAAATTCATATAAGCTATCTATATTGAACAATACTCTGTACGAAGAAATGTTGCGAGTGGGCAAAGAGACTTACCGGAAATCCCACTGTCATGGCCAAGATTGAGATATGGTTAACTCCAGGTTTCAAACTCATGGGCTTCTGGAAGACAAAACTCTTTTCGATGTTGTTTCCATGTCCGAACCCTGAAAGTCACAATCACCTTAGCTAACTAAAAGGGAAATGCTACAAATTCTGCTACAACTAGGAAAGTACAGTGTATAAATTACCTATGTATATTCCATTGACAAATACAGCCAAAGCATGACCAAGACTGGCAATCTGGAGTACTGGGAGGATGTCAGGCCGCATTGGTAGGTCACACCTATCGAAAGTGATGCTGTAACCATAAGAACAAAACAATGTGATGCTTATCAGCTTATGCATTGTAAATATGTTTTATGTTCTACTAAGGACGGAGGTGGTTTTAGGATATCCATACCTTGTGCTGTACCAAGCGTAATCTGAGGTGTCTTTAGTAAAGCCGTACAGCTCGAGTGGTTCCTTGTTCTTTACGGGCAAATCGTTAATATTTGGAATGTTCTCTCGGAACATCTCCCACTTGTTGATTTTTCCTTCCTTTGAAGGAAGGAAGTTCCTTGCATTATGTTGTGAAACAACCTATTGTGCGTATCGGATCAGAAGCCATTTTTTTACATTCTAGTTAACATTATTAGGACACGAGATTGTTAGTTTACCGTTTGAGTGTTGTAGACTACAGTCTTGCAATCAGGGAGAATGCTGATGGATCTTTCTGGTAAGTAATAATCAATACCCCTGAAGTTAATGGTTGCAGGTGCCTTTGTGTTGTTGTTGGTCAAGAACGCGGCGCAAATGTTACTTCCGGGCTGCTCAAAAGTTATAATCTACAAAGAAATGCATTTCATTTGTTGATTTAGCACTAAACTTATCCATTGTCACTTTGCATTCTACTTAATTGCTATTTCTTTACCTCTAGGTCCTCGCTAATCTTTTGAACACTAGGAGTTCCCCAAAGCAAAGGCTTTTTGGATAATCTCAGAGCCCTGTGCAAGTCTCTCAAATGACCCCATTTAGGTCCTCTCTCCAAGCCTGAAATAGATAGATCAAGGTTAATCAAACGATTGAACGATTTTACTTCCTTGAATCAATTGAGATTAAGCCATAAAATTCCAAACCAAATTCATCGAGGGGAGCTTCATCATAGTAGCGCGTTGTCACAAAAGAAGAACTTGTTCTACCAAAATTGGTTCCACCATAATACTGATAGAATACAAAATTTTAGCATAGTTAAGATGCTTACAAAATGGATTGTTAATCAAAATTCTTAGGAGATGATATCTACAATACCATGTAATAGTTGTTCATGGTACCGTTCCTTGCAAAGAAACGAGCAACAGAGAATGAAATATCTTCTGCTGAACGCTGGGACGGAGGGTCTCCAAATACTCTATATCTACAATCATATTTTGTTTTCAAGTGCAAAATCGCCCGTTAGAACAAAATAGAAAATCATTATGTCAATATGGCATAATCGAGGCATAAGGCTTGTACTTACTGAGCAGTCCAGTTCTCGGTCCACAAAGAAGGCTTGTCAGGGCCATTTGGACCGGGGAAAGTATCTCCACACTGTCTCCCATTGCACGTACTAATCTGGATTGAAAATTGATCGTGTTAGACACAATAGAATAATGTATTAGACTGAGAAAAATGGACGGGAAAAAATATCTAACCACACGGTCGGGCGCATCCTGCTGCTTGCACATGACCCACGGGATGCCATTGTATGTAGCGACGGCCATATCTGCTGCCCACTTAACGTATTTTTTCCCTTCCTCTCTATAGGCAAGCTGGACGTTGTTGTACTCGTTTTCTATCTGTGCCATAATAATTGGACCTCCTTGATCTGCAAATAGTTTCTCCTTTTTGGCCATATCAATGATCCTCTCTGTGTATTGTTGCATATGGTGCTGCAGATGTGAACATTTTTATCAATTGGACAATGTAATGGAGTATTATTTTTGCTTCACGAAAAAAAGTCCGGTCTGTTATTCGATTATTTACCAAGAAAGGTTCGTTGTAAGAACGGAATGTGATGTTGGGAACCTCTCTTAGCCAATATGGGAATCCTCTGTTCGGACAGACACATTAGGATTAAGAACAAGGTTGTAAAATGAGTAAATTAAAGAATTTGAGCAAATTTATTATCGAAATTTACCCCATATTCCATTCAGCCTCAATGTACGGTCCAACCCTGAGATTAACCCACAAACCATGTTCCCCAATCATTTTAAGGAATTTTATGAGGTCATAGCTGCCTTCAAAATTGAACTGAAGAAAGAAACATAAAGTTTTTCAATTAATAAAACATATGAACCATAAGTCTAACAATTGATTTATTCATGGAAAAATATTTTGTCTACCTTGCCTTGAACAGGCTCATGAATGTTCCAAAAAACATAAGTCTGGATGAGGTTCAAACCACCTTTTTTGGCCTTTTCAAGGATGTCTGGCCACATCTGAAAATAATGCATATAATATAATTTAAACCTTCAACGTAAAATTTGTGTACGTGCTAGGTCTTTGATGAAATACTGAATTCTTGATTAAACTTTTGAAGGCAGGACTTCTGCTTTTGCTTAAAACAGCTTCTTAATTACAAAAACAGTTTTTTGCTTTTCAAAGACCCTGTTAGACGCAAGCCGTAGATGAGGGGGCTGAACAGAATCATTGAAGGGTACCTCGGGAGGGCTACGGGGATAATGGATTGAACCAGCAAAGATAAGTTCTCTACTTCCATTGATGATGAGTGATCGCCCATCATAGGTCACAACTCCTTCCTTCTTCTTCGCGTTCTCCTTCTTCCCATCAACAATCGTGCAGGCAACGAGCAAGCAAAGGAGAGCTACCAAAATAATTCTACATGGTGCAGCCATTTTTGAATTCGGAGTATAATATCGATAGATTTTTCGTCGGGTGGATAAGGAAAGAGCCAAAAGGAACCTCCTTCCTCTACTTGGATGAGGAGGAGGCACCTTGGAGCTGTCTTGAAGAATCCATGCAGAGTCTTTGTTATAGAGAGAGGGAGGGTAATATAAGGCCTTGGAGGAAGTCCTGGAATATGTATGTATTTCTTATGTTGTTAAGACCATTTGTTTATGCTTCTCCTTGAAATTTTTTCTGTTTCATTGTCTATTTTTAGGATTTAGAGCGAGTTTAACGTCAAACAAAACATCAAACTAATCTAGGATGTCTGTACAGCCAGAAATTTTGAGTGAAATATTGCTTGATGGCTTCAAAAAAAATAAAAAAAATAAAAAAAAATGACCCAACGAAGTAACAAATTCTTTCGAATATGGGGGGAAGGCACAATTGACCAAGCCATTAGTTAATAATTATTTAAATTAAGCTTCTTTATCAGAAAAAAAATGACACATTTGTTGACAGATACTCAAATGGGAGTGGGATCCATGTGAATTAAAAAAAGCCAAAAAAGTGCTTCCCTCCCTCCTATAATCCTATTGTGAGTATGTTGTCGGGGAAAGTGTCAAACGCAGCATAGCAACATTGTAATTACTTATATTGTTTTGGAATTTCTTGCACTAATTAATTGAAATGGTTGAGAAGGGTAGAGTTGGTAATCCTGGTTTCTTTTAATTTTCATGCTTAAAATTCAAGTTTAACTTGTGATATTGTGAATTCCATTAATGTATATGAAACTTAAAATGGAAGTTATGAGCCAAGATGTATGGAGAACTTTTTATGTGCTAAATTGATTAATAATACAAATATATATTAGCTACGCACCCATCGATAAACCATGTGTTTTGAGACTATAAATTTAGTATTTGTCTAGAAGATGTTCACACGGTAGCTAAAGAGCTTCAGCTGGAAACAACTTGATATCAATATCAAACTCTCTATGATTCGAGAAGAGAAAGGGGGTCAGTATAATTTGTGGTCACTAGATCGGTGGAGGAATAGAGGGGGGATGATGGTCAAATTCACATTAGGGTCGCCAACACAAACGGAAACAAAAACTCGATCTTGAATTTTGTTTAAAAGAAAAACAAATCACTTGAAAATATATATATATATATATATCTTAGATTTGCAGCCTCGAACCGTTGGTTGGTTTGTCTCTTAAAATATTTTGACATTTTGACACATTATGTTTCCTAACAAATAAAATTTAAAGACGGCATGACTTATGGAAGCGAGGAATGGACATGGACCCGGAGTGCTCTCGGTGCTGGCTGGATGAAACTGGGATGCATGCTTTATTCCAATGCACGACAGCGCGTATGATCCAGAGAAAATATGCATGCTGGTCCTTAATGAAGAGGTATTTCACTCCAAAGTTGAGCTGCAACCTATATGAATATTCAACATCGAAATGTGATGCTGCCATTTTCGAGTGTTAATTTGTTGTGTCCTCTGGCAGATATGACTGGGCATGATGGAGTTGAGCATGGCCGACCGGCTAGGGATGTTGATCTCCTCTTTCAAGGACGTATCTGTTAGTGAATTAGGGAACAGTCGGAAGTCGTGGCAATATGAGAATAGCTGTCATTGATGACTGTAATATGATTTTTTTAAATTGATTAAATTAATATCAGACTTTTTGACTTTTGGTCAATTTTGACCTCTTTTGGATGAAAAATATTAAAATTCGTTTCGACGCACATTTATTGAAAGGTTTGAGATGTAGTTCCTACGATTTAAAGGTTTGGAACTGCATTGTACATATTTGAAAGGTTTGGGACCTTCATTGCAATTTTTTCTTGTTTTAGTTAATTACATGTAATAGACCATTTTTTTCCCTTCTAAAATTGGTCAAGTTTAAGTCAAATGTTTGACTTTTGGTCAATTGATAGATTTTTGTATAAAAAATGTTAGAGATCAAACTCCTCAAAAAGTATTTAGAAAATCAGTAAATTGAAAAAAGAAAAAAAAAAATCATGAGCTAAGAAAAACATTCCTCCGATATTTCCAACTCCATTGTCCACCTATTAAAGGAAAATGATATGTGTACAGAAACATTTTTTAATGTTTACAGACACTCACATGGGGGTGGGCCCATGTAAATTAAAAATTGTCCCAAACAAATGGTGGCCACCCCATGTGTGTGTCTGTAAGCTTTATGTGTTTTTTTTTTTCGTGTAAGTGTAGCAACACTCCCTATTGAAAGGGCAAAATGGATGATTTTTTAAAATAATTTTTTTGTCCATCAATTTTCAATCACGCATTCTAAAAATTCGGTTTTTGCTTTTTCTGTAACTTTTTTTTACCCTTTATCCTTACATCCTTAAAAAATATCAATTTGCAGAAATTCTCTCCCACAAATGCAGTCGTACTCTATATTCCTTAAAATAAAGAAGATATCACATTGAATAGGATTGAGCATGAAAAATATATGAGACTATTAGTGTTGAACAACTCTCAAATCAAATCGGACTTGAATCGAATTGAGCAATTCTTCTTAAGTTAAATTTCAAAACGGGTATCAAAATCGAGAACAATGGTGTTTGGTTCGATTTTTTATTCTAGACCAAGAACAGAAGAATCGAATAAGAACCGAATCTTTTTAATTTTTTTATTAAATAAGTTAAATTATTTTAATTTTTTCTAATAAATTTTTCAATTAATTAATTGAGCCCAAAAATATTATTTTCCTATTTCGTTTGCCAACTAGTTAATTGAGCCTAAAATATCATTTTTCTGTTTTCAGCCCAAACCTAACTTTGTAATTCAAATTTCAAATAATCAAAATAGAGTGTTCTAAATTTTTCTCAATCATGCTACAATTTCTCAATAATCAAAGTTAAGCAAATGCGCCTCTCTTCATCTTTACCTTTTTTCTTCCATATTCATTGAATTTCCTTAAGCTCCATCTCATACTTTTCTAATAATTTCCCATGCTCAATGTATAAATATTATTCAAAATGTTTGTTGTAAGCTTGTACATTTGTGTGTTTTCCTTTCTCTTAGCAGCTACCTTCCTAATTGTGTTCTTTATTTTCACCCTTTGTTTGACTTAGTGAGTGTTTGGTGGGAATTAAAATTAAAGTTTTAGTAGATTGTGATAAAAGTTTTTGAAATGTGTGGTTAAAAAGCTGTGGAACCCATGAAAGATGTGGTTAATATTAATTGTTTGACTTTGACTTAGATTAAAATCTGATTTTAATCCGAAAGAAACATGGCTTTAATATTCTCACATTTCTTTTAATATGCCTTCCATATTTGACGATATCATTAGTTAGATTAATGTAGTATTGTTGTACATGTTTAAAAAAAAAAAAAGATAATGGCACGGAGTGAAACGAAACTATTCATTACCATGTTCGATATTATTCAAATCAACCTCGCCATTTTGAGAGAAAAGTGTTTGGACGAATCAACCTCGCAATTTTGAGAGAAAAGTGTTTGGACGAATCAACCTCGCCATTTTGAGAGAAGAGTGTTTGGACCCATATATGTATGATTTTTTTTCAAATCATTTTGAATAATTGCCTTTCCTTTTTCTCCATATTATAATGAGTTATAAGGTTAGAGAGTCTAAATCAAATACACATACAATAGGTAAAAACAAAAGAGATCTAGTACTAGACAATGGTATCCAACCTTAAAAGTTTCCACTCACCAACCTTTTAGTGCTTGCTTAAGATATCTTAAAAAGCTAATAAAATTTTGAGCTCAAAAGACAATAATTAATTTAAACTACATATTTTGGAAATCGACAAATTTTATCAATTTTTCAAAATCTGCTAAAAATTTATCAAAAGCTTTGGTTAACATCCTCTAAACCCTAAAAAAACTTTCAAAATGCAAGTGTTATCAACAATTACATCTTCTTTTCATACTAATTTTCTATCTTGACTTGTGCATATGAAAACAGAAAAAGATTACAAGAAGGCATAAAAATTATATAGAATCCAAATAAAGATGTCACACTTCTCAGCAAATGATTCTAAAATAAGCTAATTAATTTGGAAACCATCCACAAACTAAGAAAATAAAATACAATACAATACATAGAGATGTAGTAATGTACTAGTTAAGAAATCTCACATAACCACACAGGCAGTAGGATTTTCGTCACTAAAAGCAGTGGTGTAACGAACTTCAGTCGAGCTCGCACGTCCAAGATGCCCGAGTTGAGCATCCTCGTTATATCGCACGTACCCGGCTGGGGCCTTCTTATCGTAGACACCGCGTGCATAAGGATGTGCGACCTCATCATATGGGACATAGGGCCAAATTTCTGCCCTCTTCCCGGTCCGATGAATCACTCGATGCAAAACCTTTTCGGGCTCGACATAACCAACCACTGTAAGCTTGCTTTTCTTAGGTTCAATCTCTATTGAGCTAACCCCTCTCATTCCTTCAACAGACCTTCTTACCTTCCTCTCGCATCCTTCGCAATCTATTTTCACTTTTATCTCCACTGTCTGCACCCCACCAAAATTAATTAAAAACGAGAGAAATTAAGCAAAATAAATTATACTACAAGACCTAGAAATGTTACAGATTTGGACTCAGATCTTCTTATATTTGACCAAATTAAGCAAAATAAATTACCAATTAATCAAGCAGCTTCTTCTCAAGCTGCAGTAACAAACTATACAGCTTAAAAGTTATTTATCTCCTGCTTATTTACAATCATTATATATACACATGGATATATACACATTTACAATCATTATACAGGAAAAAAAAAAAGAGGAGAGAGAGAGAGAGAACAAACCTGCAATTGCTTGCTTTTTTTGAACTTGGACCTGGAGGAGCTGTTAGAGGAGGAGCAATCAAACATGTTGGAGAAATGATCCAAAACGCCCATTTTCTTCTTTCTCCTTCACTGATAATAATTAATTTTTCTACTTCTGTAAATTAATTAGACAGATTGGCTTATTTTATTTTGCAGCAGGAGGAGTAAGAGTAGGAGTAGGAGCAAGGAGAAGGAGTATTCTTTCTCTACACCCTAACAACTGAAAATGATGGAGCCTTGTTTGTTCTTTGCAAGGCTCGACAGCCCATGGGCTTTATAACGTTACCCCAGTTTCTAGATTTAAAACGGACCGTTGGATACTGCCAGCTTAGATTAATCATGTACAGACACGTGGCTTTCAATTATTGGTCATTACGCTTTGATATTTATGATCCGAGAATATCTCGTTAGTTGACGACGCTCTACGTGACAAAAAAGTGGGACCCATTCTCTTTAGGAAAATTAGGCGGTGTAATATTCCGTCTTTTTTGACATTTTTCAAATCAAAAACAGTGTAAGAGTTTAAACTAATCAGACTTGATCTCCTATTCTTGATGAGTACGATAAAACTGACGTGACAAAAAAATCTTACTTATAATTCTTTAATTAAACGGGTTTGATCGTCTACTCGGTGGACAGAATAAAACGTTTTCGACGGGAAGGAGATTAATTTCAATCCTTCTAAAATGATTTAAAGTTTTATCACGCATAAACCTAATGATTTGGTTTGATTTTTGAATCGTAATTTGAAAACTACGTATAATTGTAAATTCAAATACTATTAAAATCAAATATAAGTCTCAACCATCATGAAATTAGGTTAATTAACCAATAATTGGTATTTGATAATAGACAAAATTACCCATTTTACTATTAAAATAAAACAGTTAAATTATATTTTGAGGGTCGAGATTATCTTAAATGGTCTATTTCGGCTACAAACCAACGTTAAAATTTCAAAACCTAAACCAAATCAATTTACAACAGTTTGATTTATTTCAAAATCGTTCCGTTAATGATTTCATGTGATAAAATAAAAAAATTTTAAAAAAAAATAGAAAAAGAAAGAAAGAAAGAAACAACGATTTCATTTCCATTTTACAATTGGACGATTTTTGGTTATGGCCCTAAAGAAAAGTCATTCGTTTAACAATCATACTTGGTGTACATCATTTCTTAAATTATTGTTTACACTTTGTTACATGACATCATTCAATTGGACGGTTTTAAAAAACAATTTTTTCAACCAATCTTTTTTTTAAGCAACACGGAAAATGTCATCCATAATGTAAGAAATGAATGTACAAGTGGCATAATCCTTCGTCCAAATATCTTTAAAAGGTAAATTTGAAAAAATAATACAAGCAAAGAGGAAAATGTATTTATTTTATTAATAAATTTAAGAAGTAACTAATGGACATTTATCAAAATTTTCACACTAAAGATTTTTTATTTTTCATGGCCGAAATCCCAATCAATTAGGAATAGTAATGGGACGAGTACGGGGCAGGAATCCCATACCGAGAACTCTCGATCCCCGTTTTACTTTTTTTTGTTTATTATATTTTAAATAAATAGATAATAGACTGACTTTACATTTTTATTAGTCATCTTTTAATGTTCAGTCCATTAGTATATTTTATATTTTTTATATTTATACATAGATATAATTATAAAGAAATTTTAAAAATCTGAGCGGGGAAGGGATTTTAGCCAGTTACCACCTCGTTTCTTGATTAATCGGGGAATTCTCGCTCCGTTGTCATCCCTACATAACGTTAATATAAGTGGAAATTACATGGATCCAAATTTTTTAAGTTTCAATTCCAAAAATCAAATTTAAAGTTCGTTTATACAAAATTCAGATGATAATTTAAGTTTTTAATATTACATAACAATATTATAAAATTAAATTAATATCCCACTCCCTACCCCCATCACCCCACCCCAAGTCGAAATTTTACTCAAACCCCATCATCTCCACTCTCGCTACCTTCATTCTATCTTCTCTCTATCCCTCCACCGGTGATGATGGATGTCACTTATATCATCTCCAATCGCTTGACATCGTTGCTGCAGCGGCGATGATATCGTCGTCGTTGCGCACTGAGTGGCAATCTGAATTTGAATTTTGGATCTATGTTTTTTTTTTTTGCTAAATTTTGTGTTACAAATCCAAATTTCAAAAGGCTTTTGGTGGTTCAATTGACGAAGCTTGTGGCTTTTGGAAAGCTGGTCAAAGTGAAGGGTTTGTACAAGCTCCCTTTGGCTCGTTCATCATCTCCGAAGCCAACTGCCTCTGTACCAATTAAGAAAAAGGTCGTTCCAACCAAGCCAAAAACTACTGTTGTGATTGTCGACGCTACAGGGAAAGGATCGACGTCGTCGAAAGAGGAGCCCCTTCGCGATCTCTACCCAAGAGGGTGCGTGGCGATCAAACAACATATAACGAGCAGCGCAGTACGCAGGAATGTGGGTGGCGATCTAACATCGTCGCTAGCATGAAGGTAGTTTGCGATTTCAACATCACACGACCGGAATGTGGGTTCTTTTGACATGGTCAAATTTTTGTGGTTTTCGGCGATGGTTTTGGGGGTGATTTTTGTGATTGTTAGTTGGTGGTGATTTCCGAATGAATGGTGAAGTTGCTTGCAATGATAATGACTGAGATGGTGGTGATACTGGTATCGATGGTGGTGGTGGTGATACTAGTGGCGATGGTGGTGCAAGCAGTAGTGGGGGTGCCGCGGTGGTGATGGTGGTAGTAGCGACGGCGATGGCAATGTAGGGGGTGGAGTGGGATGAAGCGTGTTTGTCATCAATTATTTGGATGTTGCGACTAATATATCGATTAATTTGTCATCTCATGACTCAAAATTCGGTAAGTTATGACCAACTAATTTGATCATTTGTGACCAATAAATAATACATGATCGAAAACTTGTGACCAATAAATAATGTGATCTAAAAATTTGAGTCAAAATTTGAGATTTGTGACTGATAAATAAATCGTGACCTATAATATTTTTGATTTGTGACAGATGAATAAATTGTAACCTATCAATTTTTTTGAATTGTGACGATGAAATAATTTGTGACCTATAAATTTATTTATTTATGATCGGGAAATAATTTGTGACCAAATAATATAGAATTGTGATCTTAATATATTTAATTAATTATTTCATAAATAAAAGTTAATTAATATATGATTTTTGAAGTTTTAAACTTCTTTCTTAGTTTTGAAATGGATCAAACTTAATCTCTTATATATAAAATTTCCCCTCACTATAAAGCCTCCTCTATTATGGTATCTAGATATATTTGTGTTCAAGAGAATTGAGGTGTAAATTTAGTAGAATAATTACTATGAATAACTATTCAAAAAAGTGTGAGGATGGCCTCACTATTTATGATAATGGAGAATTATTTACTTAAGGTAGACTCTCAAACTAGTGGAGCACAATCGTTTGGTAGTATAGCTCAAGACAAACAAGATATTTTGCCAATATTTCTTGTTCACATTGCTTTTATATCTCGATTATTACTCCATGTTCTTTTGTGTTTGTTTTTTTTTTTTCCCCTCTTCACATAGTCGACATGCATACCTTTTCTTTTGTGAGTTCAGATAGAACAGACCTATATGTTATTTATATTAAGTAATTTGACTACAAAAAATAATTTATATTAGCCAAACTAAAAGAAATTGTTAAATTGCATTGCTTAGGAGCTTTAGAGCCAGTTTGACAGAGTTTTTGAAAAAGTAAATAGTTGTTTCTCACATGTTTTAGGTCTCGTTTGAAAATGTTTTTGAACAGAGAGTCGCGATTTACATCCATCGTTTATATATATAGGCAATTATATTATATTTTTAATCTTGTCTAAATTTACTTAAATAGACATATATAAAACTAAATAAAAATATATCGTTCTAAATTCACCGACTAATATTTATTTTCATTAAATTCTTTTCGACCTTTCTATATTCTTTTAGTTTAACTAAAAACTCTGATAAATATAAAATATCATCTTCGACTGGAATCAAAACAACAATGGAAGCGATACCATTAGAAGAATTACATTTAGATATAACAATATATGAAGAAAAATTTGAAAAATGAAGGATTACGTTTTATTGTGGATTTGATGAATTTAGTATGTGAAGGATTCTTGATTTTTATTTGGGTTATTTTATAATGTGTCTTTTGAATTCAAGTAATATTAGTAACAAATTTCTTTTTTTTTTTTTCTTTTGGTTATATTCCAATTAGGTTTGGGGATTTAGGTGGTGTGGAGATATAGCCCCCGTTTGATTTATATTCTTTCAAAACTCATTTTCAATCACACATTTTTCAATAAAATAATATTTTACATCACATCTAAAATTTTTCGTTATTTTTTAACCATATATTTTTCATCACATCACTATTTAAAATACATTCTTTTCTCAATAAATATGCATCAAACACCCCAATATTAAATATAGTGAAAACAAATGTTTTGTTATATTCACCCTTTTTGGGCAAATGTAGGATCTGATTTCCAATAGAAAATTGTTTGCCGAGTATATTTGTCAACAAGAAATAGTAGACTAAAAAATAAATGAATTCCGAGGGCACGACCTCGCCATGGTGTAGTTTTCATAAATATAATTATAAAGGAATTTTTTAAAATCGCCCCGTTTCTTGATTAATCGGGGAATCCCACCTCTGTTGTCTTCCCTACATGCTCTGAGAGAGAGAGAGAGAGAGAGAGAGAGATTTATGGTATCTAGTTATATATGTGATCAAGAGAATTGAGATGTAAATTTAGTAGAATAAGGACTATTTATAACTATTTGTGAAGATGGCCTCACTATTTATGATAATGGAGAATTATTTACTTAAGGTAGACTCTCAAACTAGTGGAGCACATTCGTTTGGCAGTATAGCTCAAGACAAACAAGATATTTGCCAATTTTTATTGTTCACATTGCTTTTATATCTCAATTATTACTCCATGTTTCATTGTGGGTTTTTTCCCCCTCTTCACATCATTAATTCTAATTCTTACATATTGTCATTCCCAATCTAGCAGCGTATTTGTGGATTTGTGCTGCTTGACAAAGTTTTTGAAAAGTAAATAGCCGTTTCTCATATGTTTTAGGTCCAACTTAAAAAGGTTTTCGAAAAGAGAATCGTTATTTACATCCACCGTTTATATATATACACACACTTTTAAAAGGACAATTATATTATATTTTTAATCAAATTCATTTGAATAGGCATATATAAAATTAAATAAAAATATATCGTTTTAAATCCATCCACTAATATTTATTTTCATTAAATTCTTTTGGACATTTCTATATTCTTTTAGAATTTGTACTTAATTAAAATTGTAATAATTATAAAATATCATCTTCAGCTAAATCAAAACAACAGTGAAAGCGATACTATTGTGTTTTTTCTATCGGAAGTGTACGATATCGTAACAAGTAATATAGTGGACATCTGAGTCCGGATTATCTTTCCCACGAGGACTATACTTTAGACCTTAATTAAATTTTTTTAACTCATATTCGATAAAAGCAAACAAAGAATTTTGATGGCAGGGATTATGTTTTCCTAATTACTTCTAACTAATTGAAAATATTAAAATCTTGCAAACAACGATTGATTAAAGATTCAAATACATGATGAATATTAGGGCAAACTAATTTCATGTATTGATCACCTTAATTTTTAATTCAAGATTTTAACCAAATGTGGTGTTCGGTCGAATTCGTCTGCTATATTCAATTTACCCATCTCGAGTTCTCATTGAACCTATTTAACTAATTCAATTACATATCTCTATGCGAATTACTCTTAGTTAAACGAAACACTAGTTGCAAGAATTCATATTATGACCGCAATAATTAGTATGGATATCTATACACGTTATACTAATTTACCGAATTTTATTATATGGTCTAAGTCTCAAACTCACCTCTCGATTCGTAAGAGACTCACATAATCATCAAATTATTGATTAGGTAATTTAATGCATTAAACTCAAAGTAAAATCAATACATATAAGAATAAATCACATAAATCTTGAATAGAAAAATAAAGGATCACAAGTCGACTACATTGTTTTTTTCTAATATGAAATTTAGTTACTCATAATTTAAAGATAAAAACGAAAAGTGATGGAATGCATCACCGGATTTTAATAAAAATGTAGAAACGAATTAAATCTTACACCAAGATCTTTTTTCGCTTCCAATTAACGCTTTAAACTCGAATTCCGTGATGATTCTCTTCTTTGAATTGGGTTCTTCGATATCTCGTTGTATCCCCATTTCTCAATGTTTTGGAACCCTTTATTAGTGCCTCTTTATGTCTATTTATACTTCCCTACACGTCATTGACCAGATTAGAGTCTTTTTCTGGGCTTCTCGTAGCCTAATCAACAAAAACCCTAAAATAGGCGGCGCAGCGCCTAGGCGCCGCGATATGTGTCCAGGCAGCGCCTGGGCGCTGAGCACTGTCTCGCTGAAAATCTTCTGCATCTGTTTCAGTATTTGTGTCATAAATTTTTCTCTCGATATCCGATTAAGGCGATTCAAAATGCGTTGGAAATATAACTCAAAGAGCTACAACTTTTCTAGAAATAGCTCTTTTTTAATTCGAACGTTTACTGGGCCAAAATTGTGTTTCAATCTCCAACTAAAAATCTGGACATCCTTATGCGGTTGAAAATTGATTTGTGAAAATATTTTGGTTATATTTTCACTTCTTTTGACTTTTAATTGTATCAAATTGACCCCTAGCATTCTAGAATTTTCATCGTGGGCTCCAACACAACTTTTGAATATTTGCACTTTAGCTCCTAAACTTTGAATCTGGTCATTTTTTTGCCAATTTTTCACTTCTTTTCTCCAATTTTTCATCAAACATAAAGTTTTACCTACAAAAATACAATATCATCATTTAGGGTCTCGAATAA